>JAPQRQ010000014.1:6543635-6554038 GCA_037367365.1 Apogon talboti | reverse complement strand
CCTCCACCCCCCCTAACTCCTCTTATGTGTTCTGAGCACTCTGTTTTTGCGCATCTGAAGCCATTAACGCTCACAAAAGCCTCAACTCGTGACTGAAACACTAAGAAGAGGCTGATGAAGATGAAGAGGAGATGATGAGAAGAAGGAGTTCCATCTCGGAAAAAGGGTGGTGATAAAACTTCAGGGTTCAAGCTCTGCCGACGAGAAGCAGCTGTGTCTTAAAACCAGCTGTTTTTTTTTTTTTTCTCACTTTGCTAATCCTCCAAGATTCTCTTTTGTCTCCGTCTTCCCATTAGCAGCCCAGCATTCGATTCATTTATTTATTTATTATGGTGTTGGTTGTGGTTTCTCTCAGTTTAACCCATAAAGATCCAGTGCTACTTTTGTGTCAGTTCCCAAATATTTTTTTCTCTTTATTTAATCTTTCTTAAGTGATTTATCAACATTTCTTATAATATTGCCTTCTGTATTTTACATTTTTCAATGTAAATCCTGTATTTTCCTATATTTAATTTAGATGTTCATGAAAACTCAGTAAATTCAAAGGTTATTATGTCAAAACAGAGAAAACGGAAAACGGAAACCCAGTGTGTCCATCCACTGTCATTGATCCAACTCCATGGGTTTAACTGGTGAATCACTGTTGTAGAAGATGATGGTGTTTCCACGGTAACTACGGAGCCTCTAAACATCCAAATCGGTCATATCTGATGACAATGAAAAGATGACAAACTGTATTTTACTCCAATTATTTACATGTACTGATAGAATTAGTGGATTAACAGGGTTTAAACAGTTTAAACAGTTTAGATCAGTAGATGCTTTTGGTCGATGGTGGCTGTTTGGGTCTTTATGGGTTAAGAGGACTTTACAAACTCAGAATACACACCAGCACAGACAGAGTAAACATCTTTAAGCATCTTTAAGAGATATGATGCAATACCATTCTATCCTTTTGAAGAGAAATCTGATTGAGACGATCTCATAAGGCTAATCTCTCTCTCTTTTCTCTTTTTCTCTCTTTTTTTTTTTTCTCTGTTTTTCGGAGCTGGATAAGCAGCTGCACTATTTTCATGTTCAATGGAGAAACAAAGTTCTACGCTGCTCCTTCAAATTAATGAGAATTTCTTTTTGCCAAATTTCCTTTAATCAGTGCCTTTCCTTGCTTGTTTTCCTCGTACACGGCGTTCTTCATGATACGCAGCAGATGGTTGAGACACAACCGCAAAAAGACGATGTTGACACTGTAATCTTGCGATTAATGGCACCAGTTATCTAATGAAAACACTGATGTCTTTAACTTCCTTTTGCAAGCACCCATTCTGTTTTCCAGTTAGCAATAAAGAAATAATGCTGCGAATTAATTTAAGTGCAGAAAACCCAGAGGAAAGGATGGTAATGAACAAGTGGTAACAGGCATTCAGAAAGACTCTTGGGTGCATCCTTTACTTATATTTGTATTTATCTGTTCTCTAGACAGGGACAGAAAACAATAAATAATCTCCAACAGACTGCAAATTTCCATCTGCGGTCCCCGAGCAGCAGCCGCAGAAGGATTCAGCATTAACAAAACATGAAAAACAATCATAACAACATTGCTGTTGACCTCAGACTCTTATTTTCATTCTGAAACTGCACAGGGAACTGAGCTCACCTACAAATTGTAGTTGAAGTTGCAGGAATTGGCAAGAGGGAACATCTTTGGCAGACTTGTGCAGAGAGCTGAGACATGGAGGTCTGGGCCTGTGATAATCCCAGTCCAAATGTCTCCCTTTTGTGCAAACAAATCCCACCGATAGGGCCAATTCAGAAGTCTATGAGGAACCACAGGCAGCAGATTTCTCTGAGTAAACCCTTATGTGTGAGGGGGGGGGGCTGGAAAGACATGAAAGCCCTGGCTCGTATCCTTACTCGCCTTTTCCTATCTGCCCTAACCTCCCCTTCTCTGTACCCTCTCAAGCATTTTACCCAACATCCTTTAATTTGAGGTATTTTGTGACTGTCTCAGCCGCTCTGCGCCGTTTTAGAGGGCTCTCCGGAATCCTGTGAATACCCATGTTTATGCTCCTTAAAAAAAACAAAAAAATGGTCCAGAAGGAGATGAAGAACCTCCAGCTCATCGTCTGCTGAAAAAAAAAAAAACAAAACAAAAAAAGCAGCTCTCAGCAGAGGCTCGAGTACAAACACAAACACAGACGGCTGAGCTCACTTTTGATATACGTCATGATTGGTAATTGGGTTTCAAATCATTTTTATTGTTACATGTGGAAACAAATCAGCATCGTATGATTCTCATGTAAATGTGATCCATGTTCACCAGTTGATGACACTGAGAGATAAAAAATAAACAAAAAAACATGTGAATAGACGCTGATTATAAACAAATTACAAACAAGAACAGCCATTTATCGTGTCCCTGTTAACCTTTATGGGGAATATATTTTGCAATATATTCTCCACTTGCAATCTGTAAGGTGTACTTCACCAAAACTCCACCAATGTTTTTATTTAGTTCATTTATTTACTAATCAATTGAACAAACTTTATCTGTATTTCACTAGTGTTGGGGAATAACAATTTGGATATAACGGCTTAATGCTATTTTTAAATGTAAAAATGTAATTGTTCTGTTACTGAGAAGAAATATCCACAGAAATACAGTGATTAGTGACCAGTGATTGCAAAGCGGCATCATCTGAATATAGTCTTTTCAGTTGCAACCGTAAATTATAATCGAATAGAATAGTTTACCATCATTATTTTGCTTTGCATTTTTCCTTTTAAGTTGCAGAAATAGAGGTTTATCAAAGACAGGCTGTGCTTATTGGACATTTTGTGCACAAATCAATCAACAGAGCGGCAACTATTGATTATTTTAGTAATCAATTAATGTATTGACTATTTTCCTTGATTTAATTAAATGATTAATTGAAGGGTTAAATGTGAAATAGGCATGTCTTTATTCCAGAACCAGCTGAAACATCAACCACAATAAGTATACAAGGAAAAGACTATATAAAACACATCTATATAGAAAAACCAACAGTACAAAAATACATATAAAAATATCTATCACAAATGACAAAACTTATCTTGCCTATTGCTTATTTCTAAACTTATGCAATGCTTTGTATTCAGACCTTTAGTGAGTCCATGCATACATATTTGTTTTCTTGCTACTTTTAATTTTCTTGTTTTGACCAAAGTGCCAAATGATTTCTGACAAAATTCCTTCAAGCCCCCACAATACACCCAAAATGGTAAATGGACTACACTTATATAGCGCTTTTTACACACCTTCAAAGCCGCTTTACAAAGCCTCGCATTCACCCATTCACACACTCACACACACACACACACACACCAGTGGGCGGCTGCTGCCATGCAAGGCACTGCCAGGCTCCACTGGGAGTAGGGAGCAGATCATAACTCACTAGACAAGGGACAAACTTCATATATTTTATTTAAATGCAAGTTTGCTCACATAAGAAAACATAGTGGCAGGAAGCATTCATGCTGACTGTTAATAACAATGTGGGACAGCATCTCAATTTGCGGGATGTGTAAAAATATAATAACAATGCAGGACTGTCCCACACAAAGAGGGACATCTGGTCACCCTAACTGGGAGCAATTTAAGGTTCAGTGTCTTGCCCAAGGACACTTTGACATGTGGACAATCAGAGCCAGGAGTCCAACTGTGGGTCTTCGGTGATGGTTTTGTGTTTCAGGTACATGGGACGACCCGCTCTACCAACTGAGCCACAGCTGCCCGCACACTTTACAACTTAATTGAACAAACTTAATTTTTTAATTTGCACAATGCATACACTGATTTCTTGTGTGTTAACTGCACATATACTGCAAACACAGCCTTTAGTATATGCAGTACACAAACAGTTTACTCTAAGGCTCTAATTAACCGCAACTCTGTTCAGTTTGGGTTTTTCTCTTATGTAAATATGTATATAGTCTATTGAGTTTTATTATTATTATTATTATTATTTTTTATATTGGTTGTCTTTTGCACTATCTTTATGTATGCATATTTTTTTTTCTGGCACTTTAATCTGTTCCCGCCTTGACCAGTGAATTTCTCTGTTGTGGGATCAATAAAGTTTAATCTTATCTAATCTAATCTGATCTGATCTGATCTAAAGCACTGTGACACAGCTGGCCTGCTAAACTTCTCTCCGCCTACAAAGTGACAGTCCCTTGTGCGATCACAGCGAGTTTTTGACCACTGAACAGTTCTACCAGTCTTTAATGCCTTGCTCAAGAGCCTAATGGTGACACGTCTTTAGGGAAGAGCTTCCTCCTGCCTCATTTTCCCACAGGGTTCAGTGTTTGAACCCACAGCCTCCTGTGCAAACCTCTCAGCTGACGTTCTGTAATCCACAGCTTCGCCTGGAGTGTCATGTCAATTGTGGCCGACTCAGAAAAGTAATTGTCGGGCATTGACTTCCACAATAGCTGTGGACTCTGCAGAGGCGGCGTCCTCGGTCTCACAGAGGTTTATTGCCTTTTCTCAGTACACTGAGTTCTTAGGTGAAGCAGAAAAACAAAGTCCTCTTGATAATTACAGTCACTGTCGTTTGTTTGTTGGGTCTCTTGTGATTTATCTCCTCTGAATGCTTTTGATTCATCATTGCTTCAAAACATTAGATTAATTCCCTGCTTTGGCAAGCAGCCTGCCAATTACTTTTAGGGTCAAGCATAATCAGCACAACACTCATGTGTTATTGTGTAGATTAGATGAGGAGCGTATCATTGAAAAGGACAATAGAGGCTGGCAAGAAGACTACATTAGAAAAAAAAAACTCCTGGAGGATTGTTTTTAATAAACTTGAAAAGTTGTGGTCAAGCAGAAAGTTTTTTTCCATCCCAACCATCATGTCTGGTCTGGAGGTTCTTAAACGGCTTCATAACTGGAGTCTAGGTTATTAAAAGTCCAGAGCTGCTGAAATCTGACAATAATTTTGTTTGATTTTCATGAGCCCAGTCTGTCCGGGCTCATGCTGAGCAGAGCGGTCCAAGGCTCACCGAGTTCTGAGAGTGATGCTGGCAATGCTAATGGGAGATTAGGAAGAAAACTGAGAAAATGAACTGGAAGAGAAGTCGCATTTAAAAGCGACTTTACTTCTTTGTGCAGTGAAGTACATCTTAAAACTAAAACTTTGTTTCTTGTTTTTTTTTTGTTTGTTTTTTTTCCTAACAGTTGACATTCGCTCGTTCATCATCTGAAATATATTAGCAACCCAAATGGTCATTAGTGTAACCATGGCAACAAAAATGCCTTAACGAAGGTGTTCCGACTTTAATTAGCACGTCAACAGATATTTTCTACATTTTCTACCTCTGTTAAAAAAAAAAAAAAAAAAAAAACTCACCCTCTGTTTTATAAGATATCTCTGTCCACACGACGCAAAAACAACTCAATACTGATCAATACACTCAGAGAAAACATCATTTGTGTCAGACTTCAAACTGTGGACACTGTGGATAATAGTGGACGTAGCAGACGCAGAGGTTTTAATCTGTCATGAGGGTGAAGCAGCAACAACAAGTTCAGTTCGAAACTTAACTTAGGTGCAGGTTGTTGAGGTGTATTCTTTTCATGTTTTGATTTTATCCATAACACCGGTCCGGTCTGCCTCCCGATGGTATCCACACTGACCTGGATCTACTGCAGGTCATACACTGATTTATACACCTGGATTTGATGTTTACAGCTTCATATACAACAGATGAGCAAAATGGAGTGTGATGGCATCATTCTCTAAACACTCCGATTTCCCTGAACACACTTATTGGTTGATTGATTGATTGATTATTTCAAATATCAACATTTAGAACCAATACAACAAGAAAAATCAATATAAAAAAAGAAAAAAAATATTTGAAAAGGAGTGGAATGAAGTTCAACTCATATACTCTTACCCTACTCTTCCCTTACTGAAGACTCTTTTTACTGACTCTAAATTCTTATAAACACAAATCCAAGTTTATAAAAATCCTGACTTTGCTAGGCATTTTTCCCCAGTTTTTGTGACTTAAAATGCTGTTTACATGTGGACGACATAGGAAAATTATCAGCTTTGCAAAGTATCTGTACTAATGTGTACAGAGCAATAATCATGTTATTTCTGTTGCTCTCATTTTTAGTACACTTTACTTTTTTTTGTCGTCTGCTAGACCAACCAAACTTTAAGACCAGATGTGACATTTATAAAATGGTTAATTTAGATTTCATTCATCATTATTCCCAAGGGTCTGCCTGGTTATGTCAAAGGTCTTCTCTGTATTGTATTTTTACAGCCTTGAGGTGAGTTTGTGAAGTGGCTTGAGATAATCGTGTATTATGATTGGCACTACATAAATAAAACTGAAGTGAATTAAAAAGAATATGAATGATAAGAATAAGCTGATGAAAAGTGTCCTTCTGCACCGAGATCGAGGAATGATGTTTATTTCAACAATAATCGGAGTACAGTTTATGATTAATAGAATACACAAGAAAAAAGAAAAGACAACCAAGTCTCCAAGAATTAAAAAAGGAGAATATTGATAGATTTTGAGATTATATTCTAATGATTAGTCATTATTGTACTACTCTATTTTGTTTCATGTCATCACTGTAGAACATTTATAAAGTGCTTGAATTATTTTTTTACTTATTATTGGGCATTTCAATATGAATTATGAATTATATGTGAATCAATGACCAACAACTGGACTAATTTTACACATGGCTGATATTGATGAAAATACAGAAAAATAGAAACACAGTGAATATAACAAGTGAATATAATAAGATGAAAAAGTTTTAGAGGTGCTTAACGTGTGACAAATCCTGCTTTCAGAGGTTAGATTTTGGATTTTTGCAAGCATGGCGATATGTACAGAGGATGTATTGCCTCTGAAAATGAAAATACATTTCTTTTTCTCTATTTTAACTCTTTATTGGGCAAGTAACTATTTTTGGTAATAGAATACATTAAAGACAGTGACAGCAACAGTTATAGTGAGGACAGTGAGTCAACAGTCTCAGGTACTTGCTTTGTTAGGTACCATGAAGTAATGGTACTAATGTAAGTAATGATATTCAAAGGGATAATGTGGATGTTGACAGGTGTCTGGATCAGCACTCATGTTGGTCTAATGTTCTAAAAGTGATGTTCTAATGTTCTAAAATCCATGTTCCTTTCACAATACATGTGTTTTTCTTGTATTTTTTTATATGCTTCCTGGATATTTATTTATTTATTTAACCCTTATGGTAAGGAACCAAATATGGTAACTTAATTAACCTTGATTTTTAACCTTGATTTTCAATAAATTCTTTTTTTCTTTTTTTCTTTTTTTAAATTTCACAAAAGTAATACGGTCTTATGTCCTGCAATAGCACACTAAGGTTGAAATTTTGCATTTGAGAGTATTTCTATGAGTGCCCTATAAAGGGTTAATACTAAATAATGCATTTTATTTATGGACGCCTTTCAAGGAACAGTAAAAAAAACAAAACAGATCTGTTCACTGTACATTGCTTTCTTGTTTAAGATTAATACTTTGCACTTGTATTCACGGCCGATGTTCCTGCACAGACTCAGACGTAAATGAGAATATTGCACGATCCGCACCTTTTCTATATGTGGCCGCCATCGCTGCCCTATCACGTACAGCGAGCAGCTTAGTTCACTGCCCTTTGCAGCCGAGATACAAACACTCCTGCTGTTTGATCACAGGTTTAGTTTCCTGCTGTTGAAGAGCAAAAGGAGGCTGACTTTTCCAGGAGGAATCGAAGGAATGTATTCTCTGTTGTCTTCAGTGGAGTCTTTTTCTCTGTGACTTGATGCAGGAGTTGGTTCTATGACTGTACGCTCGGACAAATCTATTTAGTGTCGACACAAGATGAAACCCAAAGATTTATTTTCCATCGAGTTGCTGCCGTTTCTTACTTTCCCGACTATTTATTAGACATTCAGTTAACTTTGAACTGCGTGCTTCAGGTGCAATAATAAAGAAAATGCATTGTGTCTATACAGGAAGCAAACACAATTATTCCAGTCGGCATCATAATCCAGTTGAAGGTTACAGAGCAGAGCCACAGTTATTTAACTCTGTCTGTGGAGTTTACATGTGTATATGCAGAGACTTGACTGAATTTACTTTTCCCTGAATTTCTTTCCCTTTATATTTATTGATTGGTTTTAGTTTGGCGGTCAGTTCTTCAAAACCCAAAAGGCTGTAATCAGGGGTTAAAGTGAGGTTTTCCCAGTGGGGGAACTGTAAGATCTTACCTTAAAATACTCCCAACTGGTCTGGTCCTGAGCTCCCAGACCTAAAGGGGGACACTTAAGTGGTCTGAATCTCCCAGTACTGGGTCAGTTCAGTCACACAATGTGGTGTTTGTAGGACTTATACTGTAACAAAACAACTCCAGCAGCACTTGTTTTTTATAGAACAACTTGATTTCACTCCTAAATTTAGGCCAATGTGAAAATAAGAAATGGAAAAAATCTGCAAATAACAACCAATTTTCTTGTATTTCATATCTTATTTAAATTTTTCCTGATGATTATGATGAAAGACACAAACTGAAACATGTTGGTCGAACGTTTTTTCTTTTTCTTTATGCACCTTGGAAGTACGTGAAATCGTACTGTTCCTTCTACTTGGGGCTTTTATTGTGAAAGATAAAAACAAGAAAAAAAATAGCTGTAGATCAGTAATGCAGTTAATTTTACTTTATGTAAAGTAATAAACATGCCATCACAGTTAAGTCTACAAAGAATATGTGATATTTTCTAACTCTCTAAGGCATGGGTGTTCCAGTCTGGCCCATGGGATGAGTGTGAAAATTACACTGAAAATATTAACAGTCAAGGCTTTCAGACTCATTTTAGTTTCAAACTCCTAAATTTTAACAGTATTATGTCTGTTACCAAATGTTTCCTGTCTTTATAGATCCACTAAATCTGTAATTTACATGTATAAATGATTAGCTGAGACAAAATATTGTTAAAATTGAACAAATTTTTCTTAAGAAATGTCAGGTTTTTCAGGTTATTCCCATTCTTTCTCATATTCTCTCTATTTTCTCGTTACCTTAATACACATGACTTCACTAAATCTGATTAGCAGTGATGCTTAAAACCACACATCCCACTACTTCATGCTTCTCCACAACATCATTTACTGCCTGGGCTTTTGTTCTGGTTTTGAGCAGCACACATTGCATGTAATCAAAGGCGCCAGAACACCATTCCAAATTGACCCCGGTTCTTATTAATAACAAGAACCATAAGTTTAATGATGCATCCACTACCTTTGAAATGTGTAGTTTGTGGTAATTGCGATGATGCAATCAATCTAAGTGGAACTAGGGATTTTTTAAATATAATGGGGACTGATGGACCCTCAAAGTGTCTTATAAAGATGTGTGGATGCCTTAAAAAACAGCTTTAAGATCCAGCATTTAATCCCTACATGCTGTTCTGACAGCATTAAATGACAGATTTGACAGATTTTTAAATGACAGATTTGACAGATTTTTGTGTGAAATTTGAGAGTTTTAGAAGCATTGGATTGATCATTACAGCTCAATAATGGCAAGGTTCTTGTTTTTTTTTTTGTTTTTTTTGCAAGCAAGACATAATACTAACAGCACTAAGTATCCAAACTTTAGGATAAAAGAAAGTATGAGTTTCTGATATTTCAGAAGTTGTCATGATAATAAATTTCCAAAAGTCATCCAAAGCATGTGTAGAAAATGGTAATGCACAGTTTACACCTTTGACATGTGTCAGAAACCCCTCCATTAACCCTCAAAGAACTAAACAGCCACCGGCGACCTAAAGCATCTACTGGTTGGATATGTGTAAGAACCACTCAACTTATCAATACGTGTAAATAATTCAGGTAAAATACAGTATCTCACATTTTCAACCGCATCAGATGTGTCTTGTGAGACTCTGTAGGGAACACGGAAAGACCATCATCTTCTGTAACATTGATTCACCAGTAAAACCTGTGTAACATTTACCTGGCAATCAGTCAGTTAAATATAGGAAAATACCTGATTTTCACATGAAAATCAGGTATTTTCTCATGAAAAAAAAATGCAAGATGCAACGGATAATAATATGATAAATGGTGACAAATCATTTATAGACAGATAAATGTAGAGGACAAATTCATTTAGAAGTGGCCACAAAAATAGGTCTAGGTTTTTAAAGGTTCATTTTGCTTAATCTCTAAGGAGTATAGTATGTTCTGTGTAAAATGTGTTTGGTGCATATCAATAATTGTTTCAATTTTTCTTGAAACGTACACATCAATGCCATCATCATCATCACAAATGTATTCCAGATAACATTCCCATTTTTGCTTTTTTTAAGAAG
>JAPQRQ010000014.1:6476488-6499810 GCA_037367365.1 Apogon talboti | reverse complement strand
TATTTGGATTAATGAACCCCTTGCGACAGAAGATTTGGAAATTCTTTAGTGGAAGATCAAAAACCTGCAAACAGCTTTGGACATCAACGTTCTGAGGTGATGCTGAGCACTGCAGATAAGCCCATCATGCTTAATGTAAATTGGAAAAAGGGGGATTAAACGGATTCCTTTTGACTGCCCCCTGCTGACGAAATCTCACACCAGGTGGGATGACGGAGCGTCAAAAGTCTGTCCGATAACAGTCGGGGAGACCTTTGTTTCATGGCTCACCTGTGGCAGGAGCATGAAGTTAAATATGTCACAGAAGTTTATGTCTTCTACTTATATTCTTCTTGCATAAGTATCTGCTATGAAGGAATGAAGAGGATGAAAAAATATGAAAAGCATATGTAGACCTACTTTTAATGGCACCTACATAGAACTTATACTTATAGTGAGGTGAAGCTGTTCCCCATCGGACTGTACGCATGTGAATCAATTTAAAACAGAATTATACCACCCAAAAAAGTGGAAGTTTGTTTGAAAGACAGTAAAATCTCTTTTATCAGAGCAGGGAAACTAAAAAGAGTCTATATTAATGAAAAAGTGGTAAGAAATAGAGGTAAGAGCAGCAAAATGATAGGATGGAGTATGGCATCAACTAGTGGGAACATAAATGTGCTCAGAAATAGTGTAAATGGAAGAATTTATACAGTGAAGTACTATAGGTAATTGGCGGGCAATAAGGAGGCTATGAAATTGGTCAATTTTCAACACAAATGGGGTTATTTCTCTGTCACATTTCACTTTGTGATTTTAAAAAAAGTATCAAAAGAAATGAAAATGACAGCAGGTTTAGGGTTGCACCAATGTTTATGGTGGTTTTAAGCAGCTTTTGGAAAGAGTAGAGGTTATTAAAGTCAACTGCACATGACTATTAAATGTGTAGCTGTTAAAATTATGCAACCAGGCAAAGAAAATACAGAAACTGCAGCTTTCTTGAACTGCTGGTATCATGAATGGTACCTGGATGACCTCCGAATGACACTAAGTATGTATCTCATGTGCAACTTTGATTTGATTATATTACGTATATTGTTTAAGTGTTAAAAATCTGAGGGTGGACTATTTAACACTACATTCACACTGCAAGTGTTAATGCTTGATTCAGATTTTTTTGCTAAAATCTGTTTTTTTTTTTTTTGCACAGTTGTTCACATTATAATACAAATGTGATGCCGTCAGACTCATGTGTGAACAGTCTACGGTCCTGAAATAACAAAGACATCACACACATCACACTGCGTTTACAAAAGTAAATGTAGATCTTGCCTCCTCCAGTGCAGAATTGTGACATCTGTTGTATAAAAAACATGTAATGTCACATGACCATTCAGACTGATTCACATTACAAAACTTCGGATTTGTATCTGATTTGGGACCACATATGAAAGTGGCCTGGGTCTGATTTGATCAAAGCAGATTTGTGCTGTCGTAAAAAATTCTGATATGGGTCACATATGAGCAAAAAAAAAAAAAAAAAATCTAATTTGGGCCACTTTTAGTAGCAGTGTGAACGGAGCCTGAATTGCATTTTGTCGGTTCACTTTTCTTATCCACTCCATTTCACAATCAGAAATGAATGTTTTGTTGATTAAAATGATTACTGTATGTGGCTGGACATCAAATCTGTTGTTCTATAGTATATATTACACGTGAAAGCCCAGTGCTGTGTCAGTACATGGCGTTCTGTTGCTGCGGTGCCATCAGATGATTGGATCCCATGTTATCAAGGGACTGGATTCAGATGTTAAGGATTCTATACTATGAAGGCCTTCCAACATGGCTCTGTGCTCTCACACTGAAACTGGTCTTATTTAAAGGGGGCATAAAGTATTCCACCATCTGTTGTGCGTACAGCTGGGATATCGGAGGTCCATGAGGTGAACAAAACAGCCCACAGTGGGAAACAAAGCGTTGAGAACAGTCGAAGCCTGAGCTGCTCTATGTTTAAACTTTTAGTATTTATCACGATTTAACCAAAACCGTAGTAACAATAATGATTATTACAAAAAAAAAAAAAAAAACAACCCAGAAGGACACTCGAGAGTGAGCAGACCTCCTTTACTGGTTGTTGTGCCTAATTGTTGCCATGGTAACCAAGGTCTTAGTTTTGTAAGTTACCCTGATGTTCTCTAGTGTTACAATAGACAGTGAGACAACTCTAGCCCCGGCACCTTTGTATTGATTTGCTCCAAAAGTTAATGAGTCCGTCCTGGCCCTGTGTCCTACCCTTCCACAAAGTTTGATGAAAATCTGTGCGGTAGGTTTTTTTTTGTTTGTTTGTTTTTGCCAAATCCTGCACACACACTGAATAACTGAATGTGACGGTGTCTCTCAGATGCAAATACACACGAATGGAGAATCTTACCTTTTCAGTCCGATCCTCCTTCGAGCGCAGTAAATGTTTGCTGAAAATAAGGTCCCTCTGAGCAGTTAACATTGAAAGTAAAGCGTGTTTTTATGGGCAATGTAAAAATTCATGTTTATTTAAATCAGTGCAGCCATGAAAAAGAAAACTTCTGTCCTGGGGATAACCTGATCCACTTACTTTTTTTTTTATTATACAAATGGAACACTCACCTACTATCACTGAACCAAGCATAAAGCACTTTTAAAAAGCTCTTTGGATGTTTGAAGACTTTATTTGATCACTTAATGGAAGCATAAATGCATCTTGAGATATCTGAAATGGCTCACATTCATCTTTGTAATGCATGATAAAAACGTTATTCTTAGGAGAGTAGGCAATCTTCTTGTTATTTGTGTGCTTTAAAAATGGAAAATAAGCAAGACGAACTCACAAAAAGCCACACAAATATTCACAAAGTTATTAGGATATAAAGGTGGATGTCCCAGCAACATTGAAAACATTGTTTTTTTCTTTCGTTTATATCTAATAAAACTGTGACCTCCATCTGTTTTCCGCAGATTGTCTGGCCGTTAATGTTCTGTTTCTCCACTGTGTGGGATCCATCAGATGGCGTGTCCTTCTATAAGGACCAATGAATAGGATATTGTTTAGACACACGAGTAACAGCGGGTGAATATAAAACATCGCTACATACACATATGGGATTCTTTTCACACAATTCAATTCCTTCTGACTTCGCAGGACTCATCTGCAGCTTTTTTGTCATTCATACATGTCAGAGCTGTTCACCTAGAATCCATCTGGAGTCTCTCTGACTCAGAGGCTGACAGACGCTCTTATCATCCCTGCAATCCTATTACAATTAGAGGAGGATACTCAACAATGTCAATATAATTAATTCAATTATTAAAAAGCCCGAGGCGCAGTTGGGAGGATATGAAAATGACAAAGACTCGCAGAATGAGGGGTGTACTGCACACTGAGCTGGAAGAGCTCCAGGGAGGTTTCTTTATAAATTCAGTGATATTTTGAAAGTTTCCCACAGGTTGATTGTTTTTTAAATGCCAAGAGAGAAGTCGTCTCAGGGGACTAGACAGCCAACGAGGAGGTACTTGGAATTCATAATTATACAGATATGCACTTTACATTTAGCCTCCTCACATTTTTTATTTATTTTTTTTTTATAAAGACAGACTATACGACCTTTAATTTTGTAATAATTTAATAGTAAAATTACCTGTATCGATTGTCCTCATAACCAACATTACAAAAAAAAAAAATCAATGGTGATTATGTCGATTTCCTCAGTGCTTTTCAAAGTAAACACAAAATTTGACCCATGTCACCTTTACCTCTTCAAATGTTTGCAACTAATATTTCAACAGGCGACAAGTCATCAACTACTGTAACGACCAGTCAACTAGTCAGATTTTGAAATGCGAAAACATTTAAAAAATATAAAAAGAATGGCGCTTATTTACCAAAATCATTTATTGATATTAAAAGTTAAATACCTGTTGAGCCACTAGTCCTATTAATACATGGAAATAATTGGTATAAAATGCAGTTTGTCATCTTTTCATGGTCATCAGATATGACCCATTTAGACGTTCAGAGGCTCCATAGTTACCATGGAAACACCGTCATCTTCTACAACATTGATTCACCAGTAAAACCCATGGAGTTGGATCAATGACAGTGGATGGAGACTTGTTTTATGTTCAGTTAATGATATATCAATGAATTAAATATAGAAAAATGTATGATTTTCACTGAAAAATGCAAAATATAGAGCATAATATTAGAATAAATGTTGATAAACCACTTAAAAGAGGCTAAAAATAGAGAAAAAAATCCTTGGTGAACTGCCACAAAAGTAGTACTGGGTCTTTATGGGTTAAAAAAAAAAGCCAGTCTTACTACTTATAGTCAGAGGTGTTCAGTCCACCAGTCCTCATTAGTTTTCCGAGTCGTCCTAATGAACACACAGTTGGCGAACATACCAGTACATCTGTAGTTGCGGGTCCTGTTCATTTCGTCTTTCCTGTCGTCTACATTTGTTCTGCTTCGTTCCGTCTACACTGCAGCAGCTAAACTTCGAACTCCTCTCAGGACTTTTCTGTACAGTTCTTTCACAGGCTGCATTTGTTTAACGTCATATAAACAGCGGAATAACAGAATGTAATGTGATCAAACAGCGTCCGGTCCCGGTAGGTAATCAGAACCTGATCTACTCAGACCTGTCACGTTAACTATGATAATATTTAATGTATTATCACTGCAATGCTACGGCCATGTTATAATGACATATAATAGGAGTTATGGCCTACAGCTATCTCAATAATCATATTTACTTCTGTAACTCCTGCTGGTCAACAAGCAAACAGCAGAGATGACCCAACCCCCTCGATGTCATTTGTTGCTGTTGGCTGTCTCATATTTTTCACAACATAAAAGAAAACTGTCAAATACGATCAACTTTTCTGATATTTCCAGGCAGATTTTTTTTTTTTTATAGTATCATATCTTACCTGAAGTACAAATCAAATAAATCACAGCAATGGTATTCATTGTCTCGGTTCGTCTTGAAATGAATTGATCACCGCACTCTCAGCCCGTTTCTGACTTTATTAATATTTAGAATCATACAATAGAAAGATGGATAGATAGAAACACAGTACGACAGATAAAAACAAGTAAAACACATAAAATAAGTAAAAACACTAAAAACACAGTGCAGTCTATTTTGTATTGTTGAGAGCAGCTATTGCAGAGGGGATAAAAGATTTTCTGGAGATGTTTTTTTGTAGATGTGCAGTATAGATACAGATATAAACATGTAGAAATAGACCTGCGCTGACATTTGAATCTCCACACTCAGCGATCAGCCAGCCAAGGTCTGGTACCATCCATTATTGTTCTGGAATAGGGTGGGGGGGGTTCTCTCTGGCATTTTTTCCAAGTTCTAAACGAATCGCATTTGTCTCGGGCGGCGCTGAGCACAGGGCACGGCGGCAGTGCATTACTTTGGAGGAAAACTGTTTTGGTGGAACAAGTGAGCATGAGGAAATGCATCATGGTGTTAAAATGGCTAAATCCCTCAGAAAAAAAACAGTGCATCATTGTCCAAACTTAGCATTGTCAGCATGTAGTTGCAGGTTGCAGTTCTTCCATGTAGCGAGGGGGACTTTCAAAACAGCAACACCTTGGTAGAATAAGAAAGGGGAATGCCAATCCTGTCACTGTAAGATGGAAAAAGTTGTGTATATTCCAGTGTAATACATCCTACCACAGGGATATTCAAGTATGTTTTCCCCATATGGGCCAAATAGTCGGAATGCTATGGACTGTGAGCCGGACCCTTGTAGTATTACTCTAATATTGGATATACAATTGACACATACCACCATCACATTTTCAACATTTTTATTTAACAATTTTATTATTATTAATAATAATAATAATAATAATAATAACAATAATTAATAATAATTACATTTTTATTTAACATTTTATTCAATTAATTCTTTATTTAATTTTTTAATTTTTTTTATTTAACAAACATAACACATACCATCATAGTCACAGTAACTGCTGGCTTTAAGTACATGTCAGAAATGCAATCATAACATTTAAAACTATTTATGACCATCAATATTGTTTTGTTCTGTGATCAAGACAAGTCAAATTTTGTTAAATTTTCTATTTTCACCGTCAACTTTGCGTCTCTTGTCCGTTGAATGTGCTGTGTTTTCATATTAAAGCCGGTCTCTTTGGCAGTGCTGCAAAATGACGCAAAGTGTTGCAAAATGGCGTAAAGTGATGTAAATAGCCGTATGTACAGTTTAGTGGCTGTTGAACTATTTATTTACTATTTGTGGGTAGAGGGCCACCTGTTGAATACCCCCGTCCTACGAACTAGACTAAACGTGAATTTCTTGTTGATCTTATGCAAAGAGATGTTACTTGAAAATGTTTAGACTTGACCAAATAATTATGTTCATTGGGATTCTCCTGTTGCCACTGGGTGAACTGTTACTGAGATGTTTATCTGTCTTCACTTGGCTCTCTGGGGTAAATTACTGATTATACATGATTGAAAAATTATTTTTAAAAAACGCTCTAGTAGTCATTTTTACATGGCTCAGTTATGGGAGCTGCAAATCCAATTTACTTCAGCTGAAAACACCTTTAAGGATCTCATGGGACCCACGACACATTTTATTTTTATTAACTACCTGTAAATTCAGATTGCTAACTGTATAAGGCTTTTAGTGAACTCAATAAAGGCTCACAGCTCAATTTGCGTAATTCAGCTCCTGCTTGTCATTTCTTGTGAAGCACCTTCTTATGTATAAAGACAGTAAATATAGTTTTCTTACAATGAGCACAGGAAAGTGTTGATTAATTTGGAAGGAAGTGAAAGGTGACGGAAAGTGAGCAAATCCAGTCAAATACAAAATTCAAAGTCATTTATGTGAGCATCAGTCGGGCTTTGAAAAAGACAAAAATACCATGAATGTGAAGAAGTACCTAATCACATAGACCTAGTTTTACCCATACACCTGATGTGATTTAGACATTAGTCCACATGTCTGTCTATTCTGTGTGCACGAACCACTCAAAACACAAAGTCTGTGTTTTACTGAAATTCACTGACATTATCCCCTGGATATCATGCCACGGCTCCGTCTCTCTTTTTTCTCTCTAACACATAATGACTGTAGAGCCTGTCGAAAACTAGAATAATGTTCCGTACTGCATGCCGCCGTGCATGTCATGTAGCTCATCATTTTTTGAGATTTCGCTCTTCTGATGGATTTGAGCTCATTCTTTTTCTGAGCGGGTCTCCATGCTGCGTAGCGACATGAGCCTACTGAATTTTTACCCAAAACGCCATCAAAATGTTCATTTATAAAAGCAGCTGCCAATAATTCTCCACTGTGGAAGAGGCGGAGTAAAATTGGGGAGAAAATAAAATCAGGAAATCAATCTGACTGAGAACTTGAATGGATTTTCACTTCATTTAATGACATAGTAACAAAATGATCACACATCCTAAAAGTACATAAAACATATTATTGTTAGTCTGTTTCTGTGTGTCCATAGTCTGTAATGAATTATCAGTCCTTATGTAAATAACATGGTCCCTAATCTTCAGCTATGAGTGGCTTTCAGCTTAAAAAAAATTTAAACTATGACAACATCTTCTAAGTTAAACTTATAGATGCCATAAACAGTAACATATGGTATATCCCCAAAATCCCAACAATCCTCTGCTACATATAATTCTATCCACGATAATTGTTAGACAATCGATATGAACTCAATTTGAGCTACATCAACCAGCTAGTGGCAGAATAATGGTCAGAGAACCAACAAAGCTCCACCTATTGAATGAAAATGACACCATATAAACTCTGGATGATAGCCAGAAAGTGGACATTTGTAAGACGATCAACATGAACCAAATTTTATCTCTATCGGCCTATTATTGCTTGATTTATGTCCAAAAAACTGATTTTCAACTAAAGCGCCCCCATTTGGATGACTTATAATACTTATAGAGAGGCTGAAATCGACAGGGTTCTTCCACTAGGAAGGGTCTGCTATGTTGGTTATCAAGGCAGAAAAAAATCCAACCAAATCTGTCTTAGTTATCGCGTTCAAATGAAGGATATCCAGCGGCGGCAGCGGCGGTGCTGGATCCGGTCGGGGTAAAACTATTATATCCCCAAAAACTTGATTTGAAGGATATAATGAATAATAACATCAATGTGTTCTTATGGGCACTTTTAGCCACATTATTACATTATGATTAAATTATGATTAATTATTGATAAACAAAAAAATTGTGTAATGTTTCTAATTGATAAATAGCAAACATTAATCATGAGTAAGACATTAAGTATATAAATCTTTATACCTATGAGCTCCATTCACACACTGCTTCATCGTTCTGAAAGCTGACAGACCTCCTATGCAGAGTAACGGTTGCCAAGGTAGAATTGGGCAATAGTGATCTGTAGGAGGGGCTTAACGAATGGTTAATTATTATATACTACTACTGTAGATGCTCCCAAGGAATACTCATCCCACACAAATAATGTTTAACCCAGTGATGTCATTCTGTACGAGTATCTTAATCTATATGAGATGCTTCAACTATTGTAAACAATGTGGCGTTGATGTGGGTGTTTTCTAACTGTAGCATGCATCCCTCACCTCCAAATCAAATCATTTACCAAGGAAATCAGAGCAGCACCGGGGCACGGCATCAAACGTGTCATTCAGCAGGGTAATAAAAGAGGGAAATAGATGCTGCATGGGGAAATGCCTCCATACATATTCAACATTTAGTGTGAATGCTCATGTATTGATCAGGCAGCCTGACCTCTTCAATTCCCTTGGGATCTGTTTTGCGGCTTATGCTTTACAATAAGGGCAATCAAAACAGAAATCTCATTCCCTTTGGAGAGCCTCCTTTTCTTACCCCGTGGCAAATCAAACTCCCACTGGCTTAACAAAGAGACCCTCAAACGCACGAGCATCACCACCTTTGTGTTCCGGGCCCCATTCGACAGGGGTGGTGCCGAATCAGGTCACAGAGGAGAGACGGCGCTTTCACTGGGAATAATGAAAATGGTCGCACTTTTCTACACACACACGGCAACCGCTGACAAAAGCCGGAAAAATATTCCACCCCCTCTGTATTCAGATAAGAAAGGATAAAATGGAGCTGAAATCACTGTAAACCAAGATGTTTACCCGTGAATTATTGTTTGTATTATCTGACGGTAAATATGTGCTTGAGCCAAGGAAAGATGACTAAGGTGGCAATTTCCCATTCATGCATAATCTATGCTCCTGCCGATGTATCGCACACGCCTCCATCCATAGAAAACACAAGCAGATATAGTATTTCAGGGAATTAACATAAACGCATCTACACCGCTTAAATCTTTTCTGAAATACTGCATTTTTCGAAACAGCTGCTGCCAGTTGGAAGTTAAACATCCACGCTGGTGTCTTGTAGTTTGAACATTTCCGGCAGATCCAGATGTGTGAGGAGTTGTAAGGTGAGCATCTGGGTGCAGATTTAGCTGAAGATCACCCAACAAACCAGAAACCTGTAATAACCTTTTGCATTATCGATCAGTTGGTCTGGAGCTGATTCGGTGATGAGGTGTAGCCAGAGGGCGACAGCGGGAGGCGGTTTCAGGGGTCGTTTTGCTTTTCTTCTCTGGTGGCGCTCGTGTCGCTCACCTACATGCAAATGAATATGACTATTATTTTTGTTTTGAATAAACACTTCCATTCTACCTTGAGCTTTGAGGTGGTTGATGGAAGAACAAAATGAAAGGCTGACTGGAGTCTGCCTTGTCAAACCAAGATATAACACAATGGATCTCAGAGAAGGACGCAGTACACAAACAAATATCCTCTTATTTTTGTTTGCATGTTTTTTTTTTTGTATGACTTCTTTATTTTGTTAGTGATTTCAAGGAATCTTTTCTTGGATAAAACAAAATGTTATGAGTGGTCAAAACCACTTTCGAGATAGAAAAAAAAAAAACAGGCAATATTCATTGTTTGTCAAACTCAGGGAAGAAAGTAAGACTTAATTGCTTTTGTGAAATTTTTCAAAATTTTTTATAGTCATGAAGATACCATAAATGGTTCCTTGCCCATAAGTAGCAAAAAAAGAAAAAAAAAACAAGAAGTAAAATATATTAAAAAAAAAACAAAAAACGAGAAAAACACATGTAAGGTGTAAGGGTTTTTTGCCCACCATTTATATAAAACAGAAGCAAGACCTTATCATGTCTTCATCGAAAATGCCAAACAAAACAAAATGAAGCACACAAACCACATTTCTCGTTGTCTAGATTCAACTTCAGTCCAGATTTACTCAAAGTGAAATAAAAGAAGACGCATTTCTGTTACTACTGTTTATTTCAGACCTTTACTGTCAACTGTCAAGGACATGCTTTGGAAAAGCTCAAAGTAAATCTTAAAAAAATAAATAAATAAGTAAAAATAAAAGCAAAAGCATACAATAGTGCATTTGTGTTGACTAAAGTCCAGCTATTTACTGTCAGCAATTCAGGGGAATATAAAGTGCTCACTACACACAGAATAAAAGATTGGACATGGTAAGGTTTGAAGTGCACATATAGCTCTAAAAATGTGAAATCAATAGTATACCGATACCTGAATGGAGGACCAAGGCTTATCTGGCCTTCATAACTACAAAAGAAGATGAATGTCCAGGTGTATTTAATGTATTTTTCACAACTACTCCACATTTTCCGTTATTTCGCCGTTTTGACATCATTTTCTGCTTTGTTTGCCAGACTGTGCAAAATCCCTCTGTAAAAACGGTTTGCCCTCCAGGTCAGCGCTAAATAGTCCATGTGGCGTTCACAAATCACGTCAGAGAACCGCAAGATTAATCAGCTGCCTTGTTTTAATCGTGCATTCAAGATGGCTCTCAGCGGCAGAATAAGGCTCTGCAGTGAGTCGTCAGTCTTCCCGCTGACCCTCGCCGGCGCCCGGCAGCTCACAGTGATGAAGCGCTATGGAGGACCCAAATGAGGTTTCTCTGCAGGGAGGCCGGCCTCTCTCTCCATGACTCCCAGAGGAGCTCGCTGATCCGGAAGGACCTCAGACTGAAGCTGCTCCACATCCAGAGGAGCAGGACCAGATTGGAGCTCAGGCTGACATGGGGATAATATATCTCACCTGGCATGAGAACAGCAAAGGCTCCCCATGAGGAGCTGCATGGAGGCGTACGCCAGGGAAAAGGGGGTTTTGTTGATTTTTGTTATTTTGAGTTACTTATCTAGTTCTAATAAATAGTGCTGTAAACATGTCAGTACACCAGTGTTACCTAATTTAACATGGCTCCCAATGCTCTTAGAGAGAAAAAAGTAAAGCTTAAAGACCAACCTGGAAAAAGCTTTTTTTAGTAGAAGTTTAACCCATAAAGACCCAGTGCTACTTTTGTGGCAGCTCCCAATTGAATTTATCTCTCTATTTGACCTTTCTTAAGTGATTTAGCACCATTTATTATAATATTATCCTTTACATTTTAAATTGAAAGGTGTTTTCCTATATTTAATTTACTGATCATGGAGAGTTATTAAGTTATTATATAAAAACAAAGAAAACTGAAGAATTTGTCAAACTACACATTTTACTGGTGAATCAATGTTGCAGAAGATGATGGTGTTTCCATGTTCACTACGGAGCCTCTGAACGTCCAAATGGGTCATATATGATGACCTTGAAAAAATAGGAAACTGCATTTTCCCTGTATTATTTACATGAGTTGTTAGGATCAGTAGATGCTTTAGGTTACCAGTGGCTGTCTGGGTCTTTGAGGGTTAATTTCCACACAAATGTAATTTACTAGGGGAAAAATCTTGAATATTTTTTAATTGTGGATGATACTGGTGGAAGCACTGCACTTATCTCTAATTTTCTGTGAATAGAATACTCATAGTGTTTAGGTAAAACATGTCATTTAAATACAAAAGAAACTGGAAAGAATTAAAAAAAAAACGCTTTTAAGGGATGATAATAAAGAATAAAACTGTGAGGTAAATGCCACAACTTACCTTCTTCTGTATAAAGATGAACTAAAAACCCTTAACAGTCTTGTTTCCATAACATATCAAAATAATTAGCAGCAAACGTTTGGAAAAAAAAAAAATCCTGAAATTACTCAATTAACATGGCTGGAATAAGCATAGTAGAGGAAGTAACAGAGTTTTGTCGACAGCTATGTAATGGTCAATTATTATTCTAATGTTTTTAGCCATTGTAGGTTCCTAATTGGCTAAAAAGAAGCAAACGTTAAAATAGTAGTAGCTGAATAGGATGACAGAGCACCTATAAAAATCAGTAATGAACACATATAGAAGCAGACAGATGCAGATGCAGATTTCCATTGTATATGGTACGTTACCGCCATCAAAACTCAATAGTTACAAATGAAAACTAAGCGATGTACATCCTGTTGCTCAAATCAAAATTCACACGATAAAAGCGACTGAATAAAAGTTTCTCCGTCTGACACAACAAGGTCAGTGGCGCTTGTTAATTCTTTTCGCAGCACCTTCATTTGTTATTCCGACCAGCCTGTCATTTGGCTATTTAGCACTTATGATGATAAATAATGTGTTTTTGGTTGCTAATGCTTCACATGGTCACAGCTGGAAGGAAAAGGATAAAATAGCTCAACACAATAAAACGCAGCATTAATACAGTTTAAGTTTTGGTTTTATTAGTATCTCTGGCTGCGCTCAGGAGTTTCCTCTCAGCTGTAAAAGCTTCAGATGTACTCGCTAGTTTCCTGCGACTCATCAGAAGGTTGAGTTTTTGTCCTTATGGGCTGAGGTGGTCTTGTTATCCTTCTTATATTTTATATATATTACATGATAACAGTACATTTCTCTTCACTTTAACCATGTTTACCATTGTTACTATGACAACAGAGGTTCTCTTATTTATTTTCCACTTAAATGAATGTACTCCAGAAAAAGAGGCAGTTGATAGACCAAAAACATGAGCATCTCCATGGTGGTGGTGCTTTATACTTCATCCCTTTTCACTAATGCTGCAAATACGAACATGTATTAGTACAAAACTGAACAGAAATATATGGCAAATTATTTTCATTTTCATGAAAATAAACTATTTCAATCCCCTAAAAAGTATTTCCAAGTTCTGTACATACTGTCATGGAAGGTTTCTAGCACTCTGGACACAATTTGGATTAAAATTCTTGGCCAATAACATGAAAGGTCAAGTGTTATGTGGATGGTTTTACTTTTTACCTACAATATGTATGCATCATCTCTCTTGCAGCGTATGTTAAAATGAAAACCTTACCATTTTGCAATTTCCTTGTAAATAACAAATGATCACAACAGAAAAAAAAACATTAAAAAGTAGTAAAAATGTGCATATAAAGAAGTGCACCTATTCATACCTACAGATAAACGCATGGAAAACACATGATTTCTCATTTGTCGGACTGAAAACGTAGATCTTTACTCTGGTTTTCCAAGAAAAGCGGTAACCGCTCCATTCTTCAGGTGCATAGACGCTCAAAGCAGCCTGACCGACCTAACTTTGAAGACGTTCTAGACCCATGGAGGTTTCCCCTTTGCGACTGGAGAAATCTGCAGGGATTGTAAACAGACAGCATGTCTGAGATGTACTGCAGAGCCAGACTGGCTGATGCTTTGAAAACCAGGAGGAGGGTTTTGGATTGTATTCTGAAAACAAGTGGTAGTCTGTGAAGGATTTGTTTTGTCTGGTAAAAAAAAAAAAAAAACACTCGTATGGCTGAGTTCTGGATGAGTTGAGATCTAAAAAAGGTCATTTTAAGTTGTGCGTCTGTTAGTTTTAAAGAATTTTGAAACTCTATAGAACATATTGCGTTATAAGAAACGGTACAACGTTGCCTATAAAGTTGCGATAATTTTATTTTCAGACAAATTCCTCTTTTTATTCCTATTTATACACATCAGTAATCACCTTTGACCTGCTGCACTGATCCCATACTGAGTCCCAGTTACACACATGTATATGGTGAGTGTGTAAAATATGACTTACTCTACTTACTTTTGTCATTTCTGCTGTCACAGTCTCCCATTACTGGTTTGTAAAAACAAGAAAACAGATCAGACACACTGCTCCCCAATTGTTTCTGCATCATCATCTTGCAGAAACATCCGTGCAAAACCTCTTGTGGTTTTATCTCGGCTTCGGGCTTTGGATGAAGTGTTTAGACCACTGGTTCTCCTTGATACGGCCGGTCGGGGCGATGGAGCCGTGACTTACCTGCGTGGATTGCCTTGGATGGGTGCCTAATCATCTGGCCCCCAGTCAGACACAGTGGCTGGGCCAGAGCTACGACAGCACAACAGATGGGCCCTCAAAGGACCAACCACATCTGCACTCCTAGAGGAAGATGAAGAGGAGGATTGGGGAAGGGAGAGCTGGGGGTGGGGGGTAAAAGAGACAGGAACTAATTCCTCTCATCTTCTGATTTCACGCAAATGAGTGCAAGGGATGTGCATAACGAGCTGGCATCCGGCTTTGGCGAGGTAAGCGGAGATGTGAGACATATGAGGTGTTCACCGAGGACCGACACAAACATCGCTCGCTCTCAGGTGTATGCACTCAATTAACAACAAGGAAATGATTTAAGGGAATAGAGTGGACTTTAGCATATTAGACACTGTTTTTATCTTGTTTGCTCACCGTGTCTGAGCCTCTGATGTGAAATTACTCCTGTCAACAAACCGGACCCAAAGTAAAGTTTGTAGCTCGCATTTTGGATAACAGGAGACAGCTAGTGGTGTTTCTGTAGAAAAAAAAACAACAAAAAAAACACCAAAATATACATAAATTCAAGGAAAACTGAAGAAGATTGCACACTATTAAGAAATTCAGTGGTTACATACTCACTTCATCCTCATGGAAAGTATTATTTAATAAGACTGCCATTATAACAGACTTCCAAGGCGTCTTCTTTGCAATAAAAGTGTCAGAAAATGTCTTTTTTTTTGCCCTTTGTTTTCAGGAAGAACTTAACTTTCAATATCTTGCCATTAATTATCATTACTCTAAATAATAAATGCTTAAAACAGTGTGTTTTAGTAAAAAAGAAAAAAAAGGACTTGAAGTTTTTAGCATATTTATTATCAGAAACAACTGTAAATGTCCATAATGAACATTTATGAGATTGCAGAAATAAACTTTCAACTATTTTACATCTGCTCAAACATGTTTTTTGGTCTGGAACATTCACTATCCATATTATGGCTTCATATTTTTTGTCATTTTCATGCGTTTTCTAGCCTGTGTGGAAGTCTCTGAAACAGTTCCTTTCTACTTGTTATCGGCACATTGGTGCAGTAAAGGGTTGTATTGTGTTGGAAAGCTCAGAATCTCAGCTTTGAGATGTCATTTGAGTTTTGTGGATAGCGCAGACCATTCAGGAGTTACAGTAATGTGAATGCTGTAAAGTGCAAAATGCAGCACTGGAGAGATTGCCGTTGTTAAAGGGTTAAAAAAAAAGGAGAATAGCACATACACAGATATAAATAAAAATGAATGAGATACCAAGGGGGAATTAAAATGCCAGCTATAGGGAATTTAATACATATAGAGTGTGGGACAGAAGTGCCACATTGGAATTAAAGTTATTACTGTAACACAGTAGACTTTTGTGCGCTTCACTCTTTTTAAAACTGTAATTTTACTTTTATTTAAGATTAAATTGCCTCTGTCAGAGTATTAAAAAAGTCTCCAAGAACTACGAGTCTGGAAATGACATGGTCCTTTGCCAAGACAGAAAGATAGACACTCAACCCATGCCAGGTGTTGAAGATGAAATGAACTGAGTTAGGAAAATGGACACACACAGTTCCCAAATGCAGATCTGAATGAATCTGAATCCCAGTCACGTTCAGCTGAGACTGAACTTGAACATGAAGAAAATTCTTGGCCGCACTTAAGGGACAGTTTTAACCTCGAGTCCAAGAAATGAAAATCTGCAGCGTGAGTTTGTTTGCCTAAAATGTGAACATGGCAGATAGAAAAACGGCGTATCCAGCCTGTGCAAGTATATTCATATTTATCCAAGTAACAGCTGGTAGGTTTGCCTTTGGTAATTCACAGGGTGTTTGGTGAAAAATGGATATTGTTTTGTTTTTAGCTCCCAGAGAAAATTGAGGTTGTGATGTGAAAGACTAAAATGATGGAAATCAGAGTTTTTATACCACCCTTACTTTTTATGAGCAGATCACACAAGACATGACTCTCTTTTGTTTCTTTTGTTGTTGGGGTGACTGTGGCTCAGTTGGTAGAGCGGGTCGTCCAATGACCGAAGGGTTGGCGGTTCGAATCCTGGCTCCAACGGTTCACATGTCAAAGTGTCCTTGAGCAAGACACTGAACCCACTGCCCACCGCCCACTGGTGTGTGAATGGGTGAATGAGTGCAGTGTAAAGCGCTTTGGGCACCACTACAGTGCATAAAAAAGCGCTATATAAGTGTACTCCATTTACCATTTGTTGTTTTTTTCCAAATTATTATGTTTGTACCTTTTTAGATTTAATTTAACTTTTCATTATGATGTTCGATCATTTTACATGTTTCAGTTTGCGGCTTAACCCTTTACAGGGCACTCATTCAAATACACTGAAATTAAAAATTTTAACCTTATTGTGTTATTGGACACTGTCCTCAACCTCCTCATCAGTTGCCGTGACAACAGTCTCCTCTTGCCATAAAACATCCGAGCAGCACTTGCTAAAAAGTAAAGACGTGCAATAAAACAACTGTTAAAAGGTCATAAACTCACAAAATTCACTCATATTCACTATTCACAGCTTCAACATGTCTATAAAATCTCTCTGAATCACTGTATAGTGTTATAAAAACCAACATGCTTTTTGACCTCACTGATGCACGGGATTGGCCACATATTTAATGTTTGCGGAAATTACCAAAAAAATAGTCACTTGCCGATAAAGGGTTAAAAACCACAGTATCTTCAATAAAAGTAAACTTCAATATTTTTATACCATTTAATGTATTAAATATCAGAAGAAACACAGCATAGCACAGTTATGACAACTGACAATACTTATGCATGTTATACAATACTAAATGGATGCTTCATACTATGATTACATTTGATATTACCTTCTACCTGAGATATGGTTCAACCTTGCAGAGAAAATGACATTGTGAGTTGATAAGTGAAGGGGATTAAAAGGGCAATTGTTACCATACTTCACAATCATTTGACAACTGCTTGTGGTTGTATAAATGAGTGCAGGAATAAAGAAGAAGTGACATAAGTGACATTGTTCTGTTGGGATAAGCCTTAATGGAGGCAGATGGGGATGTATTTGGCAAATTACAAGCATTACTGACAGGAATACAGTGTTTTTGTCCAGTTCCGAACCAAATATAATTAAAATTTTCGTACAAATGTAACTATTATGTTTTAACACTAACAATGTGTCTACAAATTCCATGCATATATGACATTTTGGGAGTGACAGGGAATTTGCCACTGGTTATTTCATATTATGCATTAAATACATAGTTATATTTGTAGCAATAAATAGTACTTTTATTTATACTGTACTTTTTAAACCATATCCTTGCAAAATCCTTCACAAATACATGTCCAAGTGTATTTCATCGACGTATACATAATTTAAAACATAAAATCCATTGCAACCAAGTGTGGTACCAGAGATACACACAGACAACCTGAAAACTTATATTATAAAAAAAAAACAACTGAAAACTCAAAACTTAGATTATAAAAAGGCTGTCCTCTAAAGGTGAGGTTTTAGATACCAACGCAAAACCATTTCAGCTGATCACATTAATAAGGGAAGAGTGTTCCAACTAAAATAAGCTCTCCTAGGCCATGTAAGGCTTTATAGCTAATCACAAAGATGTTGTAAACAAATCTTTTTTCTATTGGGAGCCAGTGAAGGGAAATGAGGTAGTGCGATGTGAGATTGATGAGTAGATTTAGTTAAGAACCAGGCAGCTATATTCTGGACCAACTGAAGGCGAGCGAAACAGGATTAAAGTGTGCACCAAAAGTTCCATATTTTTTGCTAACAATGGTAATTATTTTCGCAATATTTTGCAGTCAAAAGAAATGGGACTGAATGAGATTACTGGTGTGACAATCAAAATGTAAGTGAAAGAGAAAAAAAAGTCGAGGTTCTTCAAAACAGACATTAACACACCTGTTATTGATCGCTAAGGGACTGTTACAAGTACTTCAGAAGGAAAGTTTTTGATATCCAATTAGTATCAGATTCCAAACAAATATAGTGAGACTATTAAAATAAAGGTGTGTGTCGTAAAGGTTACAGTGGTATGATATACCAGTAGCTGAATTAATTCCATAACCCAGATAGAGCATGTATAAAGAAAAGAGTAGATGACCTAGGACTGACCCTTGAGGCATCCCATGAAGAAAAGGGAAGCTCACCTACTTGAGTATAATACTAAAGATTCTGTTACATTCATGGTTAGGACCTTGGCCAGGGGTCTTTAGTGGTTATCAGGTGCACATGCCATGTTTCTCCACACCTTGCTGTAATTAGTCAGCAGAAGTCTTTAAAAGAAGATTGAGCTTCCCAGCTCAGTTGGCTGTGTGCTGTCCAAGTGTCAACATCCCCATTTAGCTTTCTGCCATTTCCCCAATTATACCAAGTAGTACTGATCATTTTCAGTTAGCCACTTTTGCACCTTTTTGTCCTACCCCCTCATTCTGACCAGTGACTCCCATTTTAAATACTGTTTAAGGGGCACTTTTTTGTTTTATCTATCTCCATGATAGACTCAGTGGGTGACTGCAAATTACCTTTTAGAACCCCTAAAGGGCCTTTTTTCAGTTTGCCCCCTTTTTGTGGTTTTTGTGCAGTTTGTTTTGTTGCTTTCCCAATTTGCAACCCTTGTCCATGAGTTGTTGGTTTTTCTTAAACATTTCTTATGAACAGTTTTCCACAAGCATTCATTTAAAAGCAAGGAAACAATATAGCAAACTGAATGAAAAACCGCCACGATGGTACATCAGATTGGTTACACAAAAGTGCTGTACACGATAAAGATAGATAAATAAATGTACTGTAAGGCCTGTGGTGAACTGGCGACGTGTCGAGGATGTACTCTGCCTTTGTCCTTTGGCAGCTGAGATGGGCCACAGCAACCCATGACCCCTTCAAGAGGATTAAATGATTCAGAAAATGAATTAAATACATCTCCGTTCAGTATTCGTTCTGTATTTTTACACTCTATTAACAGAAACAGTCATAAGTCTTCTCCTCATGGGTTCAGGAAACCAAGTGGGGATGACAGCGTGAATCTATAGGAAATTACGACACTGAAAGGGAGGTCAGAGGTCACACAACGTAAAAAAAAAAAAAAAAAACATACTCAAGGATAAACAGAAATAAGAGCAACCACATTGAAGAACCACAACAAAATACAAACACGAAAACTGGATTTGCTGAAATATAAAAGTGTTGCAATTCCACATCATGTACACTGACAGACACACAAAATATAGTGTGCAGAAGCCCACAAAGCCCACACACTCGGTTTACAAATTGAGGCACTGACACCTAGACGTGCACATGAGCTATCATTATGACTCCAGCGTGTGCTGTTTGTATTTATCAGCCTGCTGACTAAGCCTGGCTCTGGAAGGCCAACCTCTGTCTCTTCCTCGCAGACGGATGCAGCTGCCGGCTGCTCGGCGGCACAGTGGGAGTTTCTCCAGGAAGCCGTGCGGTGGGGTGTCAAGCCAGGCCGAGCAATTAGCACCACAGACGCACTGGGCCTCTCCAGCATGTTGACCACCATTTGTCTCCTCTGGTTTCTGATGCTGGGGTGGGCCTGCTGCTTGAAGACTTCACTCCGCTGCTAAATTAGTCTTGTTTTGCTTGTGGGCTGTGGATTTTTTGTCACATGGTCCCAGAGGGTGATCATGCTTTGATCACACACCAGAAATCACACATTAAAAAGAAAAAGAAAAAAAAAAAAACAATGTGGAGAGAACTCTGCCTGCCCCCCCCCCCCACACACACACACACACACACACACACACTCAAATAATAAAGCCCAACAGTGATTTGCATATATTAACTTCTTCGCTAAGCGTGCTCATACATCTGCTCTGATTTAGTCATTATTTTCCTTCCACAATTTGGCAAAGCCTGTTCTAATGCGCCTGGCTGCAAACTCCGCAACGTTCACACAAACAGCTCGATAAAAATCAAGCTTCCAAATACTTTCATCAAAAAAGTGAGTGTGCACATAAACTCAGCTAAGGGACTCTGCAGGCCTCTGTTGTCGAAAATGTCCGTGTTTATTTTCATAGTGTGCCATTTTGCTGCAGCGCTGACAGTGATGTTCAGAGGGGAAAAATCAGAACATCCAGCAGTGTAAATGGTAATGATGATGGTTATGAGAACCTGGTATACAGTGATGGGAGACAGCAGATGACTTACCCAGATGGTAGAGAAACTATAATCGCTCTGTCTCTGAGTCAAAGCTGCCATCTTGGTTCGCTCATTGCTTCCATTTCCTCTGCAACAGCTTCCTTGTGGACCAATAGCGCCGCATCACTTAGTTCAGGACCCCCTCTGTGTTGTCCATGATTAGCGGTGTTAGCCCAGCAACAACGCACTTGATTACAGTTACCTTCTGTGTTTTCTAATTTAGACTCAGCTTGTGGTGTTTCTGAGTTGAGAAAAAAAATACTCTTGGAAGAGGTTAGTGCTGAAAACTAGATGAACTTCCTGAGCTTAATCCCTCTTTGAAAGCAGCCCACAAAATCAGTCATTAGCCGCCACGTGTGCATAGCTCCAACTCCTATTGTCTTTGTCTCATTTAATGCTTGTCACGTGTGAAATGAACTATCAGGCCACCAAGAGCACTTATGATAAAAAATGACAGGCAAAATCCTGAAATATGGCTCTTTATGGGAGCCAGAGCCTACTTTTACAAGGTTAATGAACTCTCACTAACTTTAATAGTCTGTTTTCCGACTCATGCATCTTCATAAAGCGCCCTTCCCCAAAGTCTGCAGGCGAGGGGTGCCATTTCAAACAGCTGTGCCAGGCGTACTCCCGTAAAATGAAAGGAACTTCATGATGAATCACATCCACCTTCCAGTTCCTTCCTTTTTCCATTGTTCACCTCACCTGGCAAACCGTCAGTGGATTACCTTCAACTCCCTTGATGCCGAGAGGAAAGGGAATGAAGAGAAAGTGCACAGAGAACAAGGGACTTCTGTAAGTTCCTAATCACCTGGACCAAAGGAGGGGGGGAGTAGGGGGCGAGGCAGGGGAGGTGGCGTCCCAAGAGTGGTATTAACAAGCCGAGCGAGCAGCCAAGGTGAGAGCTTTGGGCCTCCTCGTGGCTCTGCACACACTGAAATACTTCCGTGCATGCATGAAAGTGCGCACGCGGGGAGAAATGGGATTAATGAAAATGACTTACATCCGTTGCGTGCTGTTAAGCCCGTGCCACAAACCTTTTACGAGCGAAGGTGTGTGCTCGTAAACAAACACACCGCCGCGCGCGAGCACGCTACTCACACTACTCACACTAGGCGCTAAAATCAGAGCCATTTCAAAACAATATATCCCCCCGAGAGGTGAAGTAAAGATTAATCAGTTTATTTTGGGCTCTGCCGTAGAGCGATGTGTATGGAAAAGGACTTGTGAGCTGGCAGGTAGCGCTGCTCTTATTGCGAGTACCCTTTCTCACCTGACACCCAGCTAAGCAGTGACACCGGGTGACATTTAAAACACTCGTGACAGCAACAACATTTCAAATGTTGCAACTGCGCAAAGAAAGAAAAGGATTCTCAGGATAGTGGGGGGGGTAAGGGTAAGGGTGAAAACTTGTGGCTATGCGGTTTATCTATATTTTTGGAAGGCTTTATAAACAATGTCTCAGGGGCTTCATGCATAAATGGAGCTGAAAGAAAATGAGACTATTTAAGGTGTCACTTTGTATTAGGGGTGTTTTACTGTAGCGTGCAGGCTCTCGGTAAGCCCAGCGGACCTTTTGCTGACACACACCTACGCACAGGTAGGCCACCGACTGCGGTAACAATTAGCTGTGTCAAAAAATGACAAATTTAATTGTAGCTTTTTATTTACATGAGCTGCCATGATGAAGAGGAGGGGCTGATGTGTTTGGCATTTTTAAACTTTGTGAATATGAGTAGCTGCTCAGAATAAAAAAGAAAAGTCTGGAAAAACCTGGAAAGAACATTTTGCTCATGTAACCCAGCAGTCACTTCTACGTTATAATCACATGTTAAATCATACCTGAAAGAAAAGAAAAAGCAAGAAAATAGGAGCCTGAATTTTAAAAAAAAGGCTTTCTTTTCTCTTTATTCGAAATTCAGGTTTATTAAAATAAAATTACTGAGCTGTGCCACATTAAAACATATTTCTTTCTTTCTATTTTTCTTTCTTTCTTTCTTTCTTTATTTACTCCCTAAAAATACTCTCTCCTCCTACATGTCAGCATGTGTCATACCTGCATGTTTATAGCAGATCTGTCACATGGAATCTGGAAATATTTCCCTGGCTTGTTTTAGCAACACGCTGATGTCAAATTGCTGTGGTTTAATAGAAAGAAGGAAATGACAGCTGTAAAAGTGTGAAAGTACCACAATCCCCAGTGCACGTCAGTGTAACTTTTGTTTGTATGTTTATAGTCAGCCTGATCTCATGAAATCGCGTTGTATCACACGCCTGTTCGATGCTGATTTGGTGTGCTATATGTACGCATTTGCGAGTTTTGGTGTGTTATTGGACGCCATGCAATCGCGTGTCAATATTAGCCCAGTTTTGCAATAACCCTAAGCCTAAACCTAACCAGTAACGGCACCCTAACCCTAAGCCTCGGTGCATGTACCTGATCAACTGTATTTGTAACTATACATCCAGTTTATATCAATTCCCCTAATTCAGACTTCTATCCATTCAAGAATAATATTGATAGTAGTCATGATTCAGTGGAAAAGCAGCATCCAGGAAAGATAGGAGTAAAAATGTCCCGTCAACGCTGAAAAGATTAAAAACAATAAGAGATTGTAAGGGATATGGATATTTAGTCTTCGACTGTGCAGGACAGAATTAAAATATTAACAGAGTCTGGGTGTAAAGGGCAAGGGTTCAAGCCTGAGCTGAACATCTACGATCTCCAATCTTTAAGACAGCACTGCTTAGAGAACTGTCATTCATCTATACGAGGGTAAGTCAAAAAGTTCTAAGACAAATGCCATAAATTCAAACTGAGTCAAACTAGTTCAACAAAATTCTA
>JAPQRQ010000014.1:6461387-6474968 GCA_037367365.1 Apogon talboti | reverse complement strand
GGAAACATCGCTTGCAGAAGTGTATTGACGTAGGTGGATGTTATGTAGAAAAGTAATTTTGTTACTTTCAAAAATAAAGTTTTTTTTAAATTTGTCTTAGAACTTTTTGAATTACCCTCGTAGCTGATAGAACCACATAGGCTGAGGGTTACTGTGGCAAACCTTTGTAAAGCACCACAGTACAGAGTCACATCCACAGACGCCTATTAGATTCCACTTGACTGTGCTGTAAGTTAATGGTCTGCAGAGGTATCTGGGATGGACCATCACTCAAAGGTTGGACCACTTAGTCCTCCGTTGTTTCTATTTCCATTATATAATGGATGCTGTGTTACCAAAAACCAGTCGTGGTCAGTCATTTGCACGTCTGTGGTGGCATGATTAATTATAAAAAGTACACTGACATTTTAGAGAGGACGATAACTTGTCCAGAGACGCCCCTTGCATATTTCAACAAGACAATAAAACCACATTCCGTACACATCACACAAACTTGGCAGAGGAGGAGGAGGGTACGAGTGTTGGACCGGCCTGCCTACAGTCCTGACTTATCGCCAAAAGAGAAAATATGGTTCATCTTCAAGTACAAACTCAGATAATGGAGAGCCTGTGCTGTTGCGAGACGTGTTTGCAAGAGGAAAATTTCACCTGAAACACAACATTACTTGATGTTTTCAGTCCTTTAGCACCTAAAGTATTATGAAAATATATTATTGCAGTTTTTTGGAATGTATTGCAAGAATCGAATGTGTTTATGCAGGTGGGGAAAAACATTTTCATCTGGTGAGATGTCAAATAATGTCCTGCTGTACTGGTTTCAGGTGTAATAGGTTTAAAGCCTTTTGTAATCAGTATCTGCTGCTAACATTTTCTGATTCAGGATTATTTTTTTGTAGTGCTTTTTTTTTTTTTCCTTTCACAGTAATGAAAAATGTGATGCTTTGTGTTGTTTTTTAGGTTTCTGTTATTCCAGGGTTATCTCAAAAAGCATATTTGGAGGACATGAACAGTCCTCTGAAACCAAACTTAAGTCCTCTCCTTAAGCACCATCCACATACTTCCCTAAACATTAAAGAATTACTAATTGTTGGTTTATTTACCACTTTAGCATTCAGATCCTCAAGGGGAACCTGTACTTGAAGCCATGTCAATCTCACAAAACATGGGTCTGAACAAAAGCTGAAGCTCAGTACAAACAATTCAAATATAGTCCTCGAACCAGGTCCACAAATGCACCATCCTCAGTTTTATTGAAATTCAGCACATATCCTAAAGTATCCGTCTACATTTCTGCTATAAAAAGCTCCATATACCATCCTGTTTGACCCTGAAGTGCTGTTTTACATCACAGGCCAGATGTTTAGGTTTGGTTTAGCTTGGAGTGTGTTGGTGTTTGAGGTGGAGGAACTGCACTGTAATAACAGTAGCTGGGTGGTCTCAAGCTTTTGGAAGAGTTATTTTAAAACCAAACCCAAGACAAGACTGAGACATCCTGGTGGCGTCAATTTGCTTTTTGAAGCGGTTTAACCCATAAAGACCCAGTGCTACTTTTGTCTCAGTTTCCAAATGACTTTGTCCCTCTATTTAACCTTTCTTAAGTGATTTATCACCATTTATTATAATATTATCCTCTGTATTTTGCATTTTTCCAGTGAAAAAAGGGTATTTTCCTATATTCAATTTACTGATCATGTAGATTTTCATAAATCCTCAAATTAAAGTTGAGGGTGATTATATCAAAAACAGAAAACTCCAGAAAAATGACTTTTTCAGTAAAATATGTCATTAACTGAACATAAACCAAGTGTCATTGATCCAACTCCATGGGTTTTACTGGTGAATCAATGTTGTAGAAGATGATGGTGTTTCCATGGTAACTATGGAGCCTCTGAACGTCCAAATGGGTCATATCTGATCACCATGAGAAGAGGAATTGCATTTTACACCAATTATTTACATGTATTGATAGGATTAGTGGATCAGTAGTTATTAAACATTATAGATCAGTAGATGGTTTCTTGTCGCTGGTGGATGTTTGGGTCTTTAAGGGTTAATGATTTTCTGTGCACCATATCAAAAAAAAAAAAAATTTAATTACAAATTGAAGCAATACTGAACATCGCACTGCATACTCACATAATCTTTGCTGTTTATATACTTAAAAATTTAAAGTAGTACAACTAGAATCATCTGTGTGGCAGCCCTTCGTCAGCCTGCAAACTTGAAGCAATTGTTGAATGTTTAGAAGTCCAGTCAGACTTTTTATTTGTAAATCCAAGTCCAACCTTACTTATAAATTAGACAGTAGACAAAAATAACTACAATCAGAAACAGAAAATAACCCAAGTAAATTGATGTATCCTGGGAAATGAGTTGCCAGATAGGACACAATCACTGTGGTTGTTTCAGAAAATTTTGACTATCACTTGGGACAATTTTGAACATACGGATGCAGTGACTATTTTAGGTTATTCAGTTGTCTTGGAAAAATAAGACTGAAAGCCTTTGGCAACAATCAGAGCTCTAAAAAGAACAGAACGTGGTACACAGACACCTGGAATCACCACACAAAACTACATTAAACACAAGAAAATTCAAAGAAACAAAGCAAAGAAATACTTCAAGGAATATAACAAAAATAATACCGAAATATGGTAATGTAACACACGGAAATACCACTAAATAAATGCCAAATGTGCAGGTTTTAGACACTTGCATTTAAGAGTTTTCTAAACTTCTCGTGGAACTCTCTGGGGAGTGCACTCTTAGCTCTTTGTCTTGGTATATGCTTGAAGACATACAGGCTGCAAACACAAGCAGCTACTACTTCACAAAACCGTCTCACACCAACCCCCTCCATACATCTCCAGCTCGGTCTGAAAGCAAAGAAGGAAGAAAGATCATGATGCATTCAGCCAAGTTGTGGCAGACAAACCCTTTCCAAAGATTACAATGGGCAGTAAACTTATTAGACTAATTGAAATTATTATAACTCTATAAAGTAAGATGTTGAATTACATACAAATTAACAATAAACAGTGGACTTAAATAAAGAACACATATCTATGTACAATGTAGTGTGATAAATTCATAGAGCTTTACTGCCTGGCCACATAAATAGAATAAAATCGACAGTAAACGACTGAAAAAAAACAGATAAAGGACAATAAAAAAAATAAATAATGCATTTCAATGAGCTATAGTCAATGAAAAGGTATTGTAAGGTTTCCTGGTTGCCTGAGTTATTCTATCATTGCATGATTCTACAATATATACATAGTATTAAAATGTCACTGGAGGATACAGAACCATGTGCCTTTATCACAGAATGAGTGAGAGATCAACAAAATTCTGCCAGTACTTATGTCTAACCATATAAAATTGTTAAACATACAAATGAATATAAATAGATATAGACTTTATGTTGAACATAAGTAAGCAAAATAAATTCCAGATTTAAAAGGACCCTCCAATATATGGAAATAAATCAAACAAAAAAGACAATAAATATGACACAAATGGAGAAATAATTCATTGTGTCTCAATATTTTATGTCCAAAAAGGAGTAGAAAGAATTGTCCTTCCCCATTTTACATGACTTGGCTAATCAGCTAATGTATACAGTCCATAAAAAAAGAATAGGTCAGTCATTAAATACAAAAAAAGACAACAAATGATTACATACCATCAATAATTATTACTGTTGTACTCACATTCATTGTTACTATCTCTCTGGAAAATAAGGTTTTTATACGTCTTTAAAAATTTTGTGATGTTTTCACACTGTTTGAGATTTACATCCAGTCTATTCCACAAAACCACTCCACAACGTAAACATGCACGTCTGTTTAAGAAGTGTTCTGTAATGGTATTATCTGTTGAAACGCTACACTGTTGATAGTATGACCATGCACATATCTGCAAATGTAAATATGAAGTATATTCATAGCTGATATTTTTCATATCCTGAGTTTACAGGTGCATACACAAGCAAGATTTTACTATGGCAACTGGATTATGGTGCAGGATCATTGACGGATGTGAAACATGAAACATACAATCTAAACATCAATCCTAAAATGTATTTAAACTAGATTTTTTTAAAGTCTGTTGTCCAGGTCAGCTGCTGTTGCTGTAGTTGTTTTGTTTGTGCAGGCCTGTGTCAGCGTACATGTACAAACCTGCCAAAATGTTGTTTTTTTTCCTTGTGTCACGCTCAGACAGCATTCCTAATGAAGGTATTTTCAGATATAAGCGTGGCATGGAGGTGTCTTCGGGTTAACTCAGCTGATCTGGCCAAGCGTAGTGAAAGTTGAGGCAGACCTCATTGATCATGAGGCTGACAGCATGTGGGTTTGGGATCATTCCTCCAGAACACCTACACTCCTTCAAACCGCTCTACCCTCTTGTTGCTCGGTGCAAGAATAACAGTTGTGGGCGCACAAATGTGTGTAGAAACCTGAAGGTCACTCACACACAATGAACATGATGAAGTGAGTCAGTTTCTCTCTCTTTCCCCTGACTTCTCAATTCCATCCCCCTCTCCGTCAGCCTCCCTCTGTAGTTACCTCTCTTAACTTCTATTTTGCACTCTGCCTCTCCTCACCGTGCTTTGTTCTCATTCTCTTCCCTCTCTCTCTCTCTGTGTGTGTGTCTCCCTCTGCCTCTCTCTCTTACTCGTCTCCTGCCCAGGGTTTAAGATGTCATTGGGAAACCTTGAGATAGATGAGGTCTTGAATAAGAGGCAACCATCAGCTCGGCACTACAATAGAGTTAGAAAAAGTATAAATCACAGAATATGACCAGGAATGACAGGACTGTTTGCCTTGCAAAGCCCATAAACCCTGATGCAATAATGTTTTGGTAGGAGAATGGCAGAAGTTGTCATAAAATCAAACATATGCTCAATACGGGTTGTGTGTGTGTGTGTGTGTGTGTGTGTGTGTGTGAAATTCAATAACCTGCGTCATGTGACAAAGCAGTCTTAAAAAACAAATCCGAGCCCCCCCACCCTCGCTTCATGGGATCCATTTAAATGCAATCAGCGTAAAGGAAAACAAAAAAAACCCCAAAACATTTCTGTTCAGTTGAAATATGTTTCTCATTAAAGATGTCAGTGGGAAAAGCAGGGATGTTGACGCTTTAATCGCCTTCCTTTCATATGCACCGTAATGGGACTTGAAACAGCTGTGTCTCAGAGGGGAAAAAAAAAAAAAATCTGTTAGTGCGTCATGTGGTCAAGTATCATCAAGACCCTCTGGAAATGTTCAAGTTGTGGGGAAGGAAAAAGTGGATTATTTTAATTCAAGTGGGTGTAGGAGGATGGAAGGGAGGAGAGTTTTCCCCTCTGAAGATTTAAAAATAAATGCCTCCCCCCGCCCCAACTTTTATCTTGCGCGACCACATGCGAGCCTGTAGTTCTTCCCTTTTCAAATTACAGCTGTAGGTTTGTGGCAGGTTCAGAGAAAGCAGCGGAATATAAAAAAAAAAAAAAAAACCTTTAAAACCACTGAGAACTCCACCTATACTCTCTTGCTTCAGTGAACCTACTAAAGGTGTACATGCTGACACTCACATTTTAACCCACAATGCAATTTTTAAATCCCCACTCAGCTTATTTTCTTTTCCTATACTTAAAAAAAATATATATTTTCTCTCCTATTGGTTTATGTTAAACAATTACACCGTTCATTGTTTTTTGTTTTTTTTGTTTTTGTTTTTATGGCTACAATCCTAAATCCTCACGATTTTAAAACAAGGATTGTAAAAAATGCAATGGGGATTTGTTAAGTTCCAAATTTTATAGGATATTTTTTTTTTTTACTTTACTTTTTAATTTTTCTATTGAGGTCTGGTCAGGCTCTTATATGAACACCAACCTTTATATCTTTTTCTGACTACATTGTGGACTGAGTTGTTCCCTATGTACATTAACTGCAAGAACAGAATAAATGAGTCACAGCTTGTCCAACAATGTGGCAACTTGGCCATCAGTATCCAGAGTTAGGACATCCAACTACATTATAACCTCAGTCAGATGGAGAAGCTAACTGACGATGTCTTCCCATAATGCACCTCCTGGGAAACTGCCAGCACTGTTAATTCAGTGCGTACTGAACACCTCTTTGCTGTCGGTTTCTGATTAAAATAAAGCCACCGAGCAGGGAACCGTGATGGCAGCACTTGCAGGTTGGGTGAAAAGATTAACACTTTCCCTCTTATTACCTGCATAAATATGAGTAGGTATCAATAATTTATCCTGATGGCTCAATGCATGCTATTAGATGTCAGGTGCTCATTCTTTTAAGGGTTTTCCTTGCCTGCTTTTTCTGCCGCTTCACATGATTTCTACCCTGGCAGGTAGAAAGACTGATGTTTTAAGTGTGTGTGTGTGTGTGTGTGTGTGTGTGTGTGTAGGCTGCAGTGTACGCCCATTCCCTTGACCAGATCCCATTAGCCTGTAGCTATTTATTTACAGCGATATAAAGATACAGATACCAGAAGAGAACATCAAAACAGGGCAGAGATGTCATGAATTTGTGTGTGTGTGTACGTGCGGTGTTGGTGTCTCTGTGATTCCAGACCTCACTATTGATCTAAACACCAATAAACATTTTCTGAATCCCCTTTCAGAAATGTTCGCTTGTCTTTCCAGGCTTCTTTTTCTTGATATATTTATCTCATGAGTGTTGTAGTTGTGCTGCCTCACAGGAAGTCATGGGATTCCTCTGGAAAACCAAAAAAAAAAAAAAAAACACTGCAGGGTAAGAGAAGATGATGAACTGTGGAAAAATAATCGTGCTCTGTAAAACGTACAACAGTATAGGAGCTGTCTTAAATTCTTCCATTGGATATCAGAAAGGAGACCTTGTGATATGTTAGAGGGGTTGATATTTACACTTCATTACTGCAGTACAGTGTGTTTTCAGAAATCCCCAGTGGTTTGATCTAAATATACCAAAACAAGACAACAATAAAAGCTACTATATTCCTCGAAACCATGCCGAACAGCAACTGATCTGTGACCAGTCACCAAAACATGAGTGTTAAAGGCCAAGAGATAAACTAAAAGCCCTGGAGGTGGCAAAAGTACACACATTTTTCACTCAAGTACAGCTTGTGGCAACTCGGCCATCACTTTCCACAGTTAGAACATCCAGTACAGATGGTTTTGTGACAGAAGAGTCAGATAACAGTAGAAGTAGCTACTGATTCACCTTGTTTACTGATTCGTGTCCTTGTATGGTACAGTGCAGGCTCTTTACAGGGCTTTGAAGGACTAGTGTTTTGAGCAAAAGTAAGTGACCTCATGCTCTTTTAATATAATGTGAGGATTGTTAAATCAATTTTTTGTTGTGTCATGGGATAGAAATCATCATTTCAGTGTTTTATTGTCAGTTTCATTTATGGTCTAATCAGTATGTTCCAAAATTATAACTGATCATCCTCCCTTAAGTTTATTGAAGGTAATAAGAAAGGTTTGCATATAAAGTGCATTTATTTGTATTGAAAGTAAAAAGTACATTATACAGATACTTGCATGTTTTGCAAAGTTTGTGTTGGAATCTGCATTGTGCTGAGAGCTGTTAGTTTGTGATATTGGCTAAAAATATCTAGGTTCGCACATTGTTGCTGCTGTAGAGGAGCTGAGGAGAGTCAATGAAGTGGTGGAATCACTAATAGACTTTCGTGTAGAAATCCACTGACACACTTGTTGGCTTAGAAACAGCAACAACAATAGAAACCCCAGCACAAAAGGTAACAGCAGTGGAGCCTGTATGGTTTTTTACTTAAATCTTAACTCTAACTGGTACGTGAAAAGGAAATAACATACAGTAAAGACATCAAATCTTTACTTAATTTACCTCCCCCGAACAGGAAACATAGGTCTGAGAAATGTAATTCATAATGTGAGGATGTGAAACACGTCTCGTTGTGAGTTTTTGTCTTTAATTACACCCCAATTAGTGAGTTCAACCACGGGTTTAATGTTCTAACCTGACTTCCCCTTTTACTGTTCTTGAAAACCGAGTCATTATCAGACTCTCACTTATATATCCTTCATTTCTGTTCATTTGGATAATTTGAACAATGTTTGCTATGATGAAACATCCTGGTGACCACAAGACGTGACATTATCTTCATAAAGCCTCACCATGTCCTGTTAAAGGGACATTTCCAGATTCATAAGCCTGTGTCTTTGGTTTTTTGAGTTTCCTCCATCACGACATTATTGGCATCACAAATAGGGTCAGAAGACAAACTGGGTACACATATAACCACACATTCCACCTCATATATATTTGTTATGTCTACAATCAATTGTTTAATAACGTGTCATATTTTCCGACTATGTGTGACCATTTTTCTAATGTCATTAATCATTTGCATTTTCAGATGTTTGTTACAGTTACTGCTACTGTCCTAAAGTTGGACCAGTGTTGAAAGGAATAACAATGCTAATCCCATTTCTATGCGTATACAGCTTGAAGCATTTCTCTATAATCAATGCAAATCTTGAGTGATCTTCGAAAATACATATGTAAAATAAAACCGAGTCAAATCATCACATATATCAACCCCAGATCCTGTATCCTGTTATGCATCTTTCATTTCTTCATTCCTGTTCATTTGGATAAATTGAGCAATGTTTGCTATGATGAAACATCCTGGTGACCACAAGACGTGACATTATCCTCCTAAAACCTCAACATGTCTCATTAGAAGGAGATTTCCAGATTCGAAAACCTGTGTCTCATATCTTTACTCTTTTGAGTTCCCTCCGCCGTGACCGTCATAAAAGCCATATTCTATATTAGGGATATTCTATATCTATATTTTGCAGATGCAGAGGGAACTAAGCTCATGTTTGTTAGCTAATGTGCTGACATTTTAGCTAGCATCAAATTTAGTTTTTCCGTGGTTTAAGACTCGTAAATGTATTTATCAACTTCATCCGCTTCCTCTGCTCCTTATCATCACATGGAAAGCGGTAGAATGACAACTGGATGCCTTTTTTTTTTTTTTCGCCTGTTGGAATTACAGCACGTTGAGAACAATTAATAAACAGAAGTTAACCTAGACACTGTAAATTGCTATTACTTTCTTTCTCTACTTCACTTCAGTCTCCATTGACATTTTCCCAGAACTAAGGCAAACAGTAATCAACAACAAGGCACTAAGTTACAGGGAAAACAAAACAACATCGACTGAAAAGGTGTAGGCTGAAGCTTATTACACCTATCCTTTATATCTATTAAAGCCAGCAGCTTTGTGAGATAAAGCAACCTTGAAACAAAAAAACATCCCTACAGTTTTACAAATAGTTTCTTTTCTTTCATTTTATTTTCTAATTAGAAAACAAAGACAACATTTCCAGGCATTTTATACAATAAACATATATTGTTATCGTACATCACTTTGATTTGCTCACCACCTTTTTCCTAAACTGTTTTATTTTTTTTATTTTTTATTTTTTTTACATGTATCAGTTGAATCACACATCCCAAATTCCTTATCGAATCCAGAACCAGAACCATTCCTGTTTCTCTCACCTCTATAATGATTCTCTGATTCTCTGAATACTGTTTGGAAGTAAATTATTTTGTGCTTTATACATAATCTGTGCAGTCATGAAATTTCAGTGCATGTAAGTTAATGGTTGGTGCGTGATCATCTAATAGTGATAGTGAGTGGGCTGTTAGTGGTTTAACTGATTTAATTATGACCCTAAGCTGTAGTAATAGAAACTGTTTGAGTTGGTACATAAACAAGTTTTATTTTCACTGACTTCTGGTGGGATTGTCTTTTTTTCATCTCTCTTAAAGTGAATATATATTACCAGTTGAGTGTCAAACGACGTGCCGGCTGTTTCAACACCCTTCCCTTTAGCAATTAATTAATTAATTCTCTTTTTTATATTTCCTGTCAAAATAACCTAAATGAAAAATACCCAAAACTGACTTCTGACTTCTGATCCAACACACTTTGATCTATTAAACTAAGCCACTGTTCACTGTTTTCTCTATTACAGTGTTCTTTGATTTGAAGTGAATTTCAACAGAAGGAGTCGTTTCCATCTCTACAGAAGAAACGACTTGGTTCCATTTGAAAAACTTCAATAGGTCAAGATAATCCATAAGAATGAATATGAATTACTAATTTATTTGGAAGTTTCTATTTATTAGCATTTTATTGTGTCCCAGTTTACTAAGCTGACTTTCCAGCCCTTATTATTTTACACACTGCTGACTGTCAGTCATCTGCGCCGCTATAGAAGGGAAGGAGGAACCTTTTTTTACACAAATGCATGTTATATTTAAAGCTAAGCTGTCAGGTCTGCAAAGGCATTATGTGAAACACTGACTGGCCACGACAGCATGCAGTACTCCTGCTATCTGCTTATGTAAGTTTTTGTTACAAAAGCCTATAAAGTGAGAGATTAAACCGACTTTATGCACAAACCGGTAAAGATGCAGGGCCATGACACAAATGGAGCAAACAGAACAAACAGTGGCAAATGGCACAGATAAAAGCACATAAAGTACAGTCAGAATGAATACTGTAACCCATGGGTGTCAAATATAATGCCCCTGGGATGAATTTGCAAAGTCCAAAAATTTCACAGAAGACAGTGAGCCTGTTTACATGACCATAAAAAAACTGCTAACTTTATTGTAATAATCAGATCTGATGTGTTTACATGCACTTCGGAAATATGAAAAACCCTGGTTTAAATGTTTCAGTCCATTATCGGATGTCTTTCAGACTATGTACTTATGTAGGAGACTCAAACTTCCTATTGTTGTCTTCCACTCACATTTGACTATCACTTCCCTTTTCTGCAATTCAATAGTTTTTACATTGGTGGTAAAAAATTAAAATAAATCAGATTAATGGATATGCATGCATGAAGACATCAGAGTATTGGGGAGAAATCCAGGTGTGTTAATCTGATTACTCATAATCACATTATGTAGTTTATATGGTCACTTGAATAATCTGATGACTCCAGAAATCAGATCATGATCAGAGTATTGGCGTGCATATAAACGGGTTCAATGACAGTCAACGGTGTCACTGAGTCCTGACAAGTTGTATTGATCATAAAGTTAGATGCTATATTTTTCAGTTCCAGATACCTGTTACTAAATGTGCCTTTGTAGATCCACTGTGATCTGTAAGTTGTAATTTGCGTGTATATGATAAGCTGAGGCATAATATTGTTAAGATTCACTCATGAATTTTCATGGATTTTACTTTTTTTTTACATTAAAACAAAGACAACATTTTGGCGTTGTCATTATTTATAAGTTATTATGATATTTTACTGCCCCTTCCCACTTATGATCAAATTGACCTGTATGTGGCTCCTGAACTAACATGAACAAATCCAGCATTGAGCGAGGATCAGACAAAAACAGATTACAGAGAGTGAAAATGATATATCTTATATAGCATGCCAAACAGTCTGGAGAGGCGGAAACGAAGCCTGTTCTGATCTACGGTCAGCCAGGAGGAACATAAGGCTGCCGGCTACAAGTGGCAATAACATTTTTTAGATTTTTTTACATCTATATTTTGCATATTTTGATACTCATCTAGTGATGTTATACAATAATGGAGGTGGACAGGGTGACATACTTACACTATACTTTACTATGCTATACTGTACTGTACTATACTACAGTATACTGTACTGTACTATAATGTACTGTACTATACTATACTACACTGTACTGTACTATACTACAATATACTGTACTGTACTGCACTATACTATATTGTACTGTGCTGTACTGTACTGCACTGTACTATAAAATGTGCTTTATGGTTAATATGTCTGATTTGATGTAGGTTTTGCCAAATGTGGTCTAGTAGAATGAATCACTGAGCTCACTCTGTGATGCTTTCCCAACCAACTGTCCACCTGGCTCAGGAGACAGAACCCTTCTTTGTGCTTTTGGCAGCCATGTTTCTGTTCTACACGACTACACCACCTCTGTTTGATGACGTGTCCCAGGCTGTTCACTCTCATTAGCCCACAGTGGTACTGTGGGTCGATAATCCATCACTGCTGTTTTCAACTGATTTGAAATTGTGAGTCCTATAGACATTAAGATTATGTCAGTAAACTTCAGTACTGAGTTGAGTTGAGTAGAAATTGGCTGCATTAAAAGAATCTCAACATGACAAAGTGATCTATTTATGTAACATATAGTTGTTTGAAAAAGAGCATAAGTTTGAATTCAGTTTTAATTGGAAAAATGTGAACACAAGCTCTATTCTATAAACTATGTTATATAAAACTAGAACCTCTAATTCTATCTATGTGCTATATAAAGTCAGGTAAACCGGACTATAATGTTTTGTTTTGGGTTTTTTGTTTTGTTTTTCAGAGACTCCATAGTCAATGGATGCAATTTATAAACACAGACCATTGTTATTACATATGTGTACATGATCAGTTAAATACCCTGAAAAACACATAAGATAATATTAGAATAAAGGGCTTCATCTTTGTAAGGTTAGATGAGGACAAATAAAAGTCTCAGTCGGATTAAAAATATAATTTTCAGCCACATTTTTTTGAGAAATGTCTGGTTTACGTGATCCAACCTATACAAAATTATAGACAAACACAATAAATACAGGAGATGCAGAGGTCTACAAGTTTTTACAAACCCAGAGCTGAGTCATTTCACATCAGGCATGTCAACAGTTGAGATTAGACAGTGTCAGTTGGTGCCATTTAAAAGCTTTTACATACTCTGAAATTGTCAAATTATGCTTTTTTTTCCCTAAGTGGTGTCCAAATTTCTGCCTACAACTGTACATAATTATCTCCAAAATATATTTAAAAAAGAATGACAGTAGCAAAGGATGCTGAGATCTAAAAGTTGTCTTTATTTTCCTTTTAATTTATATCAAACTACTTTTCAGATTTCCTGAAAACCTCTTCGAATAACAACCAGTAAAAATAAATCACAACTTCTTAAATGTTTGCTTATTTAATTTAAATTAATATATATATATTTTTTTTTTAAACCAGAAATTGTTGATGTAAGGCTGTGGAAAGCAATAATCTAAAATGACACTGCTACTTATTTATAGGACACCGTGCAGAATACTGCCAAAAACTGCTCTTAAGAGACGTCTTTGAGTCATTCATGTCAAATTAATGCCTCTTTTTGGAAGGATAATGCACATGCTTCACTACAAATAAAAGGAAAATTGATTTTAAAAAATAATCCCAGTAGAGACAGGTTGCAATGGCATTTTTAAAGGTAAAAGAAACACCTTAATCAACCCTTTATAGGGCACTCATAGAAATACTCTGAAAGTCAAATTTTCAACCTTAGTTTATTATTGGAGGATTTAACAAGACTTTATTATTTTTGTGAAATTTGTCATGTAGAAAATCAAGGTCAATGAAGTTACCATATTTGGTTCCTTGCCCGTATGTGGCAACAATAAATGAATCCAAGAAGTAAATATAAAATATACAAGAAAAACACATGCAAGGTGAAAGGAACATGTATTTTAGAACATTAGAACATCACTTTTAGAACATTAGACCAA
>JAPQRQ010000014.1:6372642-6389349 GCA_037367365.1 Apogon talboti | reverse complement strand
AGAGCTCATTATTCTCCACACTAATGATAGTTTTAGGTATTTATATATATATATATATATATATGTATGTAGAAAAACTAGGTATAGGCCATTTAAAATAAATATAATTTTCATTCTCATCACTCGTGGACCTGAAGATGCCGACTGACACCGTAGAGCAGAATTCTCCTCGGCTCCTTCTACATCTGGGAGATGCTGGCTCATCATTGAGGGTATGGGGATGAAGAAACATGCCTGTTGTGTCTGACGCTGCATCTGTTGCACTTGGCAACAGGCAAAGACGTCTTATTTAGTACAAACAGCTGCAAACATTGGTCTGCTTTCATTAAATGTCAGCAAAAGGGGAGCGAAATGTAAAGAGACATTTTCAGTGAAGATACAAGATATGGAATAACGAACAATACAACAGCGAACCTAGCCTATTTCACAATGGACGAAGGCGATATGTATTTGTTGCTCTGAGCTGCGTTTCTTTTCTGGCTTTCAGAGAAGAAATACAAAGAAAAGCTAAGCTGAGACATGATTCTCCCTGTTGCAATTCACCGCAAGAATTATTGAGTGCAGATGAAAAAGTAAAGATGTCTATTTTGAAAAACAAGAAAATAAAATCAGGTGATAGAGTTGATTTTGCAACAAATGACTATTTTCATAATGATGGGTCTATGCATTTTACAACATTTTAATGAATGTTTAACTTTGCTGCAAGCTATGCCCTCATATGTCTGGTTGGAAGATGATTAATCTATCCAAAAGTAAATGTGAACTGTTGAAAGAGTTGAGCTGTTTGCAAAAATAGATCAGAACTTAACATCAGACACATGAGTGCCATTACAGATGAATGAATTAAATGTAAAAATGCCACTTGTATTCATAATAAAGATATCATCTGGACACCTGGATTCACATAAGGGGAAAAAAAATCTAATGTGACAAAATACACGTTAACCTTTCTTATTAAGTATTAAAACATGGTAGCTATGAAGCAGCCTCAAGTAAAGATTTTTTTAAATACTAACTCTATGACTATTTGTTATGAATATTCCAGTTTTGCATAAATCAAGGCCAAATTAGATGTCAGGGTTTGCAAAGCTGCAACTGGAATGTCTAAATAAGTCAGACTAATAAGTATTTTCAACACATCTTGTTTTCATTTTGTCACATTGTCTTTTCAAGGTTCTTAATTTTTTTCCCACCTCATGTGTGAATCTGTTCGCCCAATGTGTTACAAGTCACTTCCATTACACTTCCACTGGACTAATGAATAAACAGAGACAAAAATTCCATCCTTGATTCAAAGCAGTGCAGCTAAAGCCATCATGTTGTGCTTTTTATTACTTTAGGACTCATTGTGAGGTGAAAATAAATGTGTATATTAGTATTTTTAGTCAGATCCAGCTCAGACCTCAGCTGCTCGGTTACTTTCGCCACACCTGCTCCACAAACACATGCTAAATATATGTTTCCTGCATGTGTTCCCAAGGTAAATATTTACAGCTTATGATTAAAAGGTCATATCTACTGTTATGTCCCACAGTATGTATAAAATATTGACAAAAATATGTGTCCTGTTGAGATATTTTTGGCTGAATTTGTTCCCATCTGTAGCATGTAAAGGTTTTATTTCGCCCACAAAAAAAAAAAAACAGAAAAAGAAGACGCATTTTTTTACTAGTTATTTGTTTATAGAACCATCAGAGCTCAGAGGTGCTTTGTGCAGATGCTGTAGACTTTGTGGAACCTGATAGGAGGGGAAAAAAAGGACTGCATTCTTTGTTGTTGTCGTTGTTCCAAATAAAGTCTGAGTAAGTTTATTAAAAGTAAAATGCAAAGCTGTTCTTGTGCCGTCGTTGAATATGATTCCTCAAATTAAGTTCATTTTAAAATGGCTGAATATCTACGCAGAGCAGAATATTCCACAAAATTTAACCCAAGACTTACTTCTTGCAAGAGAAATATGTTCATAATACCTCACCAGTGGCTTCTTTATTTTATAAGGATGTACTAAATTGTTGATTTTGATGTTTATAATTTATTTTATTTTATCAGCTGAATGACAGGCCAGTTTCACTAGAGCTGACACCTCGTTGAATGTCAGATTGAAAATTCCAGTGAACTGAATATAAATTCTTTCTGTTGTACCGGTCATTGAATAGATATGAAGTTGCTTGTCAGTCAGTTGTTCAATTACATTGGAGCCTCTGAAAATGGGGGAATTATGTTTAAAATGGTTGTAATTCCTTTACAGTTAATGCAACAGTTTTGTTAAACTCCTTGAATTAACCCATAAAGACCCAAACATCCACAGTCGACCAAAACCATCTAATGATGTAAACTGTTTAATACCTGTTGATCCACTAATCCTATTAATACATGTAAATAATTGGTGTAAAATGCAGTTTGTCATCTTTTCATGGTCATCAGATATGACCCCATTTGGACTCCATAGTTACCATGGAAACACTATCAACTTCTACAACATTGATACACAAGTAAAATCCATGGAGTTGGATCAATGACAGTGGATGGACACATTTGGTTCATGTTCAGTTATTTCTATCTTTGCTGAAAAGGTTACTTTTTTCCAGTTTTCTCTATTTCTAATATAATAACCCTCAAGTTTAAACTGAGCTTTTATGAACACCTACATGATCAGTGAATTAAATATTGGAAAAGACCTAATTTTCACTATAAAAACATGAAATAAAGTGGATAATACTACAATAAATGGCAATAAGTCACATAGGAAAGGCTTGATATAGAGAAAATTCATTTGGGAATTGCCACAAAAGTAGCACTGGGTCCGCACTTCAATCACATAGAAGCCTGACTGTAATACATAAGAGAAACAATAAGTGGTCATGTCTGTTGTCGTAAATAACTACATTTCTCATGTCGCTAAGTGTTATATCAAGTGTACTGTCTATAGTATCAAGTGACTGTTATAGAAACTAAAGTGGAGTTACTGCAGGATTAGAACAATCAGCCTCTGTTGTCTTTGGTAGGTCCAATTAAGAATCAGACCTTATAAATCATATGTCATCCAGGTCATTTGCTGATTACATACTTAAAAACATTGTTGGACATACTTTTCAGCAGACTCACTGATCTCTCTAAGCCTGAACAGGATGCATTTATCTGAATCATGAATGAAACATAATGACAAAAAATTACAAGTAGCGAGCACATCAAAGTAACCCCCCCCCCCACTAGCCCTTCTTTTTCTTTGAAATCTATTTCCTCTCCCCAGTCATTTAATAAATGCTTCATATCCAGGCAGACTGGGACACTGCAGCTCTGCTCCGATTTGTTCCAATCTTTGTATGTTACCTCTGGTAATTATGTGTTTCCTTGTATGAGCCCACTGAACTCTATGGTGAGTGAAATGAGAAATGGCGTCTAACAGAAGCAGCAGGTATCTAACGGATCAAATATTACAGCCTGAAAAGATACTTTTCTGGTTTCTGGTTGTTAGGACATGACAGGGCTGAATTGAGCCACATGACTTCATTCAGTGTCTTCTTTATATGAAATATTCAATAAATAAGCAACATCTTCAAGCTGTGATAAATAAAGGCAAACAAGGCTGTTCTAGGTAATTATCAGTGAGCTCCAAAAAAAAAAAAGGTCATTTTGAATTTGATGGATGAGACTTGTCTCTGTGAAGTTGGTGCAGTGCCACGTTTACCACCTTGTAATATCCTTTCTCTTCCCATCTGGACCTGAGGAGACTATTCTATTTGATGAAGTTCTGGGCGAGGAATGTTGTCCTATTCTCATCTGATCTAGTCTTCTATCTGCTCAACCATCCTAGGTCTTCTTTGTTGTATTTTTTATTTCATGATGCATCAAATGTTTTCATCTGGTGAAATGTCTAGACTGCAGATAGGCCAGTTCAGGACCCGCACTCTTCTACTACAAAGCCAGGCTGTTGTAATAAAGGCAGGATGTGGTTTAGCATTGACCTACTAAAATACACAACAGCCTCCCTGAAAAAGACACCTTCAGGATGGGAGCATGTGTTGCTCTAAAGCCTTTTATATACCTGTGGGCATTGGTGGTGCCTTTCCAGATGTGGAAACTGCCCAATCCAATCCAATCCAATCCAACTTTATTTGTAAAGCACTTTACAGCAACCACAGTGGACCAAAGTGCTGTACAGAGTCAATAAAAACCAAAATAAAGGAATAAAAATACAAGAATAAATTAAAAGACATAAAACATAAAACAGCTGTACAATTTAAAACAAGACACAAAAAAACAGCTGTATACATACAAACTATAAAAAGAAATTAAAATAATGAAATAAAACATAGAATAAAAATTCCATAAGCACTAATGCACCCCCATACCATCACAGATGCAGGGTTTTGAACTGATAATAACCCAGGTGGACCCGCTTCTCTTTAGGTCAGAGGACGTGGCATTCATGACATCCCAAAAGAATTTTAGATGAAGATTCACTGCACAGTTTTTAATTTTACCTTAGTCTATTTTAAATAGACTAAGAGAAGAGAAGATACAAGGATCATGTTCTGATATTGCCTCTTTACATGTAACAGCCTTAACCTGAATCTGTGGAAGACTATTATTTCTAGAACTATTCCTGAGCCCATTCAGTGATTTCTACACAGTCATGTAGGGTTTAATGCAGTGCTGCCTGAGGGCCTGAAGATGACTAGTATGCAAAATTGATTTTGAGACTTGTCCCCTGTGCACAAAGGTTTCCCCAACTTTTGGAATCTTCTGATTATGTTATCCACTGTGGATGACAAGATATGCTAAGTCATCACAGTTTTACATTGAGAAACATTATTCTAAAATTGTTACACAAGTAATAGATGCAGTTTTTAGCAGATTGGTGAACTTCTGCACATGTGACTGACCTATTTTCTTTGAATGGCAGCTTTTCTAAGTTTGAACATGTTTTCTCTGATTTATTATGAACAAAATATGGGTTTATACGATTCACAAATTGCCGCATTCTGCTTTTATTTCCATTTCATACCACCTTCTGTGAAATTGGAGTTATACGTGGTGTGCAGTACCTCTTCAGCCTCAAATGATCAAATTGCCTATATATTTCACAAGTAGTTCCTTTTTAGTCCTTTATATGTACCTCTCCCTGGTAATTCACATCTATAACACAGACAGTTCCAATTGTTTTCTTTGGAATATCACTGTGATGACTCTGAAAAGGCCATAGAGCAACATGCTGAGTGCCAGTCTTGACAGTTGCAGCAACAGTAATAAAGGTGGATAGGGATTAGTAAAGGGTCAGTGACCTTGCACACAACAGACAACATGTTGACACATTTGACAAGTGGGTATTCTGAATTAGTCTGCAAACATCCTCCAAGCTTCACTCAGCAAAATACATTAGCTTCACCTTCTCCTATGAGGGAGAGAAAATGAGTTTCTCTACTAAGTATCAAAAGAACATGTGCATCGAAAGGCATGTAATTATCGCAATCTTGTGGGTTGAAGACATTATTTTAAAGACAGAAAGTGTACAGGAACATACTGTTTTTCTTACAGCCAGTATACGGTGTATATTTAAAGTGTACCTGTTCTGATCATACTTAGGATGTTAATTGTACTTTGTGTATTACTTATAATTAAGAGAGGCACAAATTCAGTAAAAAATCACCATAAATGCACCATACTTTACCTTTTTATTATGTGACTTATGGGCGGGGGCAGAACCTATGGGGAACAGCCATTACTGGCCACAAGTGACGTACCTTGTTGATTCTGGGTGATTGAGTGCAAGTACACAAGCAGCAGTCATTGAGCAAGATTGAGTGGAAAGCATGTGTTTGCACTTGTTTGTGCAGCCCTAAGCTTTACACTCTGCTACTGTCCTAGGGACGCGATCCAGTGCTGGCTGATAATGTGTCATCTTAGACTGGCTCTGCTACACGGAGTAATCGGACAATACAGCAAGTCTGCGTCACTACTGGTGGAACAGCCCAGGAAGGAGGCAGCATGTTGCCTGACTAATGGAGCAGTGACTTAGTAGTCCACGGCTATGGGGCGGTCATGGTTCAGGAGGTACAGCGGGTCGTCCAATAACTGAAAGGCTGGAGGTTCAAATCCTACTCTGTCATGTGCCGTTGTGTCCTTGGGTAAGACCCTTCAACCACCTTGCCTCCAGTGTCACTCACACTGGTGTATGAATGCGGGTGAATATTTGGTGGTGGTCGGGGGGGGCCGTTTGATGCAAATTGGCAACCACGCTTTCATCAGCTGTGGCTACAAACGTAGCTTACCACCATTAGAGTGTGAATGTGGGAGCGAATAAATAATTGATGAATAATGTAAAGTGCTTTGGGTGCCTTGAAAACCGCTATCGAAATCCAATCTATTACTATCATTATTTTTACTCGACAAAGGACTCTGAGTTACCTAAGTTACCAGAACCACTAGTGTTATACATGATCTTTTGAAGTAGCTAGCAATGAAAATTCACTACAGGTACCCTTTAATGGTACACTGCTGTATATCAAAGCAGATAGAGCAGAGTTTTTATTCTCATCAAGCGACACCAATGAATAATCATCCTTGAAACTAATTTTCAGCCCAATTCGCACGTTATTTAGACCTTTTCATTCAACGCTTCTACAATCAAAATGTTAATTGATATTTTTGTGTTACCTCTTTTACCGCTGCTACAGTGAAATAAATCAGACCTGAGCGGGCTCATGTCTCTCTCAGATATTGCATGTTGCATAAGTGCCTCTGCTGTCTAATTTTCCCAGGCAGTGCTCGAGTGGACCTTTAATATGAACAAAATCCTGATCTACCATGACCAGTCTCTGCAGTGACACGTCTTCATTCTGTGGTGAGCTGTTGATAAGATGGTATGCTGTAATATATAAAGAATGGAAGGATGCTTATTCTATAATGAGCCGACATACACTTCTGAGAAAAACTGGCTGGAGAAAACCACAACACACCTCAAGAGACACATTTTCCCGATGCAACTAATAATGTTATGTAACTTTAGCTGCAAGAACAATTGAAGAATAGGGCTAAAATAATAATCCTAGAAAAATAACGATTGCCATCACAAACACACAGACACCATGTAAAAGTAACAATAGGTCTTCAGTGTTAAAACCCAGTCTTTTGTTATTCTGCTGTATCCACTGTGACCTTCTCCCACTCAGGAATTTGACCCCATGTAAAAGCACTGTCAAACCAGCCCTGTACTGTCTTCTCTCATATTATTTCCAATTACCTTGTGCACAGCTGACCTGCATACAGATGGCCACAGATTGCTGGTCAAATGCTCAAATCCTGCAAGCCTCATTCACAAAAACACTTAAGTTTCACCTTTTCCTGAGCGAGTCCATCAAAACACTTAATAATGATCACAAGCATGCCGGTTGAAAGCATTATTATAAACATACAAGGTGTACAGGAGTAGACTCACAGTTTTTCTTCACATGAAACAGCAAGTATATGGACTTAAAGAAAATAACAGAACACTTGCGTTCTGTTCTGCTCATTCAACCTTGAGTGATGAGTCATAGGCATTGAAAGAAAGTTATATCAGAATTAAAGAAGATTTTTTAATCAGCACTCACTCGGCCCTGTTTAATAAACTCTGAACCTAACTCTGACAGGTGAAACTGTGTTTTTGGTTCCAGAGCAGCTGGTTAGAACTCAATTGACTCAGAATTTATTAAATCTGAGGAAGCTTAGGTTTGTTATCAATGGATCTAAGAGACAATGAGCTTTTTATACCACATTTTTAATGTTGGGGGGGCTCTTTTGACTGGAGCCTGTTCTTATCAATGGAGGCCTCAAGTACAATTGTCCACCTTTTAGAGAAAATATACTCTATCGTTCATTGAATACTGACTCAACAGCAGATTCATGACCCCAGTCAGCTTTTCAAAGTGGCTCAGTGGTGCCTTCTCTGTTAGTTATCGTATCAAAACTGCCCCATACCGATCGAGGGTTGTGTTAGCTCTCCACAGGCTTGATTGGGTGGAAAACTGTTTGAACTAGAGGCAGGCTTTGCTACCAGAGCAAATAAAATTTGCAGTTTACTCTGTTCTGTGGCTAGGAGGTGAGAAGTAGCACATAATACTACTGGCAAAATCCATCCATTCACCTATCCATCCATTTTCCAAACCACTTAATCCTTGAGAGGGTTGCTGGGGTGCATGGTGCACACTAAAGTCTACCTGTACTGGTCATGCTTCCAACATCAATTGTGCTTTGTGTATTATAAGCAAAAGAGGTGCAAATTCAGTAAAAAAAAAAAAAAAAAATTGCTATAAATGCACCACACTGGACCTTTTTATTATGTGAATTACGCGCAGTGGGCAGAACCTATGGGGAGCAGCCATTGCCGGCCATTGTCCAAGGGACGCAACCCTGCACGGGCCGATAGACTGGTGTCTGCTGCAGGGGTCAGTGTCCAGTCCATCGCTGCCCAGGTAATCAGACAAACCAACGAGTCTGCAGCACTACCAGAGCTGGAACAACCCGAGAAGGAGGCAACATGTCACTGACCATGTCTGACTGATGGAGCGGTGACTTAGTACTCGACAACGGGCTATGACGTAAGTTACTGGAACCTCTAGTATTATAGACGATCTTCTGAAATACCTAACAATGAAAAAACACTACAGGTAGCATTTAAAAGCAATTTAGATCACCCATTTACAGAGCCTATTAAAGTGCATGTCTGTGGAAGGTGGGGGAAGCCGGAGAACCTGGAGAGAACCCACGCAGACATGGGGAGAACGTACAAACTGGACCTTCTTGCTGTGAGGCCAAAGTGCTCCACCTGGCACCATGAATAGAATAAACTACTGTTGCATTTAGGATATAAAATATTACGGTAAACTATTTCAGTTTAGGCACCTAAACATTAAGTTTTATTGTGACTGGTTGTAATCACCAACTATGGCCAGGGTTTAAAACCTCCGTCTCCGGTGTTAAAATTTATTTCCTGTGCTTCTTGTTGACTGTTTTCTGTATATAACTGCATCCATCACTTGAATGCTGCGTGATGTCACTAACTCTCCAGTGATCTGTGGATATATTCACTTCCAAAGACCCTCCTCACTTTAGTTAATAAATACCAGTCAGGTCTATAAGTATTACAAATTTTGTAATGTTGTCACTGTTCACCACTACAGATTAATATTGAAGCAGGTGAACATTCCCCTTTATTTCAAGAGGTTTAGTAAAAATATTGCATGAATAATTTAGGAGTTAGAACCATTTTAACCCTTGAAGACTTAAACAGCCAGTGACAAAATAACTTTTGATCCACTAATCCTATCAATACATTTCAATAATTAATAGGTAATAATAATAATAATAATAATAATAATAACAATAATAATAATAATAATAATAATAATAATAATAATAATAGGTAATATCCAGTTTTTCAGTACCATCAGATATGACCCATTTGGACGTTCACGGACTCCGTAGTGACGATCATCTTCTGCAGCATTGATTGCCCACTAAACCACCATGTAGTCTGATAAATGGCAGTGGTTGTGGTCACTTGTTTTTACAGTCAATTTATATTTTGTGGAAAAAAATCACTTATTCCTCAGTTTTTTCACTTTTGCTATAATAACCTTTCAATTTACTCTGAGCTGCGTCTACATGATCAGTAAATTAAATATTGGAAAATGCCTGATTTTCATTGGAACATGCAAAATACAGATGTCAATATTATAATGATATTATAAGGTGATAAAAAGGAAGTCATCACAAAAATTCTTCACAGCCTTTAAAAGTTAAATGTCCCTTGATTTTCAGAGGCTCAAGAATATTCATTAAATCTCAGAAGGCTGATTTAACAAAGTCACCTTAGAGCTTTATTATTTTTCTGATTGAATATTTTCTGTCTTAAGTCTCTCATGCAGCCTCCACTTCCCACTTAAGGGGGTGAAAACCATTTTCATTATTCATGTCTTTACTGATATTTTTAATATTTCTGTCCTCCATAGTTTAAGCACTTGGTTTTCATTCTTCTCTGGGTGGTCCTTTTGGTATGTAAAGCATTCAGAAGTGTCTTTGCATATGAAATGTGATGTTCTGGACCTTTCCCTTTCCTTTGCAGCTGAAATGAATCACCAGAGACTGTAAAGATTATTTACATGCATATGGCGAAGACATGCCAGCTCAAGAGGAAAATGCAGTCCACCCTTTGTTCTCACTCATCTTGAAGCATAAGGTCAAATATCCTCCGGAATGGATTCTCTTTGCATTTCATACATAATCTGGTAGAATCCTTTAGTTCATTAATATTAATGTGACACTGCCCTGCAGGGATTGAATTCAATCTGTATTTTGACTTGCGCTAATGAAGCTAATGGCAATCGTGATGACAATAAACAGAACACTGTTGAATAAAATAGTGAAAAATTATTCATTAGTGACTATTTTTGGTCATTTCTGCATACATTAAACATGGAGCCAATCCTGTGCTTCAGTGAGGTCAAGAAGCATGTTGGTTTTTATAACACTATACTGTGATTCAGATAGATTTTATAAGAGGCTGTAAATAGTGAATATGAGTGACCTTTATCAGGTTATTACCTTATTCCTGTTATTAGTTAGTAAGTTTCCGTTTATTTCAAATCTGCAACAAAACAAAGTAATCCTACTTTAGTCCTTAAAAATAAAACAGATCGCAAGTAAACATGGAAGCTTATATATAGGCTACATTAAAATAAAATATGACTTCATTCACATATTTGAAATGGAGTGGGAGTGAGTATAACTTATAACACTTAAAAAACATATAATAAACTTTATATGATTTCGCTAACTGGTCGGTACTGGAATGCTTCTAGTGAAACATGTTTGTGTGATATCCATGCACTTTTGTGATTTTCACATGTTTTGACAATGTTTCTGTCAGTAAAAAATAATTTACTATGAATAATGCATTCATTAAAATGAGCTTTTCTACTACACACAACAGGTACAACTTCAACCAAAAAAGTAGGTACATAAGTATAAAAGTACATAAAGTCAAGGTCTTGGGGAATAAAATAGCAGTTTTCAGAATGTCTGGACAAAGTCTGGAATTTTTATTTGGATAAAGAGCAAGCACCCTGCTTCTGTCTTATTTGATTCTCATTATTCTCCTATTAGCATCCTGTGGTCTCTAATGGCTGTTACTGAGGGTCCTCTCTGCTGTTAGGAGTGGTTGTTTATCCACTCACTTAAAGGGCGCCAAACTCCTTATATTCTTTGTCAGTCTTCTGCAGAACCCCTTGTGACTCTGTACTGACACTTACCCTTTTGCAAAAGCTTTAAAAAAAAACTGAGCTCTGCGTTTGACAGCCTTTCACACAGAGGTTGCTGAAGGAAAGCGATTGTTTTGTTTAAAGCACAAACATATGGAAGCATCTTCACATACGACGCTGCAGTCAAAACAAATATCTGTATTTCACTTTTAATCATCGAACTGAAAAACTAAGTCGCTGCAGGATAAACATCAACTTAACATTAATTAACGGGCTGATTTGAAAAGAGACAATACAGATTTTATTGATTTTATGTTGTTTTGCTTTTTTTTTTTTCCAACACCACAAGGACGGTTCGACTCACTCTCAGTAAGTAGTGACAGAAAGCCTCAGATACATGGAATGTCACAATTTGTGATTGAAAAATGTGGGTTTTATTTACATTTCTGCACAAAGGCAGACTGGGGCAAAAAATCGGCCCTGGAATTTGTACCCCTGACCGGCCCACTCATAGCATCATGAGCCACTTCTCAAAAAACTGTGGGGGTGCGTTCCGTGCATTCCGTCTGTTCCGTCCATTCAGCTTTGACGTTCCAAATGTCACTTGCACACCCCTGCTGTGAAACACTGGTATAGGCATTGGCAACACCTTTTTTTCTTTTTTTTTTTCCCTCTCACCGGCCCACTGACCAACCGAACCGGCCCACTAACCCAGTGGCCCACCGGGAAAACTCCCGGTACTCCCAATGGCCAATCTGCCTCTGTTTCTGCATATATTCTTGTATTTAACCCGTAAAGACCCAAACATCCACCATCGACCAAAACCATCTACTGATCTAAACTGTTTAATACCTGTTGATCAACTAATCCTATCAATACATGTAAATAATTGGTGTAAAATGCAGTTTGTCATCTTTTCATGGTCATCAGATATGACCCATTTGGACGTTCAGAGGCTCTGTAGTTACCGTGGAAACACCACGGTAACTACGTTAGTACTTTTTTTTTAGACGTTGGTACTTTTTAACTCTTTACTTAAACTTTGCGGTCGGTACGCTTTAATAGCTCGCAGGCAACAACAACACATTCACACCGCGGATCAGCAGGAAGTCCGACACAATACTGACACGGGTCACTGCCAATTAACCCACAAAGATTCCGGGTACAGCCCAGCCCTTTTAATAAACAGGAGTCCCTCTACAACAGTCATCTTCTACAACATTGATTCACCAGTAAAACACATGGAGTTGGATCAATGACAGTGGATGGAAACACTTGGTTTATGTTCAGTTAATGATGTTTTTGCTGAAAAACTCACTTTTTCTTCAGTTTTCTTTGATTTTGATGTAATAACCCTCAACTTTAATCTGAGTTTTTATGAATGTCTACATGATCAGTGGATTAAATGTAGGAAAATACCTGATTCTCACTAGAAAAACACAAAATACAGAGGATAATATTATAATAAATGCTGATAAGTCACTTAAGACAGGTTCAATCTAGAGAGAAATTCATTTGGGAACTGCCACAAATGTAGCACTGGGTCTTTATGGGTTAATTTAATCCAACATATAACCAGCAGATGAAAAATGTTTGAAACTATACAAATCTTCAAATAGATGTGAGGTTTAGTATTGACTGAGGCAAGGAAAGTAAAAAAGAAAAGATGTCTGTTGAAGAAAGTTCAACATCCTCCAAATTACTACTGGATTCGACTGCAATTTGGTAATTTTGCTTTTCTTATAACAGATGTGCTTTTTCTCTAAAATGCCAAAAAAAATAAATAAATAAAACAGTCAGCAGGATGTGGTCCACGTTTTATTCATCTCTTTCAGTAAAAATGAAAGCTCTGTTGACAGCCAGGGACTTAGTACCTCAGCAAAGGTACACAGATATCCGCTTTTAATTAAAAGATTAGGCTATAAAGGTCAACAGTGCACTCAACCTTTAAGATTTCATCAGAATCATGAATATCACATCAAATAAGGCCTTTGTAAAAACACACCTTTGACCATTAAGTTGAATTCATCTTATTTTCAGACACATTCCTCTTTTCATTCATATTTATACACATCAGTAATCGCCTTTGCAATAATAATATATTGAGTTCCAGTTACACTTCATGTATCAAGAATAAATCACATTTTATGAAAACAGTTAAAATATTTCATTCCAACTGCATTTGACGTCACATACATTTTTCATCCCAATACTTCTAAACCCCAGCTGTTGGAAAATAATCCCCAAAACAAAGCTTAAATTCCCCAGAGGCTTTCAATAAAACTTTTCTGTTAAACTTAACTCCTCATTGATTATTCAGAGGCATCTGTTAAGGTTGACCTTGTGTGATCAGTAATAATCTGTCAAACTATGATATTAGTGCAAAATTCTTTAATAATCAGCTGCATACCCAGCTGATGAATCACTAACTGGTCATTCATTTTGTAGATGTTCAAAGAATGAAGAAAATGTTTTGGGTTTTTTTTTATCTGGAGGCAATTACAGAGCTTTGAACACTACATTATTATCATTTATATGATCCAAACCTAATAGAAAACAGTCTATAGAGGTATTTGTTCAATGTTGACCATGCCTTTATTTATGCTTTTCTACTTTTCTGCAAAGACTAACTTTTTTCCAATATATGAAATGCCTATTGTTGTAATTCTCCTGAGAAAAGAAACACATCTTTCTTTTCTTCTCGAAGGAAAAGAGGGCATGGCCAGGACATAGGCAGGGAATATAAATGCTGCATGAGTCAAAGTGAAGAGAATAATAACAGAACTCTGACCGTCACACATGTCTGAGCACAGTGGAAAGGTTTCTCTTCCTTAATCCAGCCACATTCTTATGAATAACACCTGGTTGTAAACATGTTTTGATAATAGGACTGAATTAAGTCAGATTTAACGAGCAGATGAGAAGATGGGGTCTATCAGCAGGTAAAATATAAATGACCTGTCAGAATCAGAATACTTTATTAATCCCAAAGATCGTTGTGTGTTACATTTGCTCCGTGCAAGTATAAGAAATAAGAGCAAGAATGAAATGATCAATGTTACTAAAATATATTTATACATATACACATACATACACACATACATATACATGTACATATACATATACATATACTTATGCTGTACATACTTATGATGTAAACATTGCAATTTCTCCATGGTGGGATCAATAAAGTCTTGTCTTGTCTTATCTTATGTTATCTTATGTTATCTTATCTTATCTTATCTTATCTTATCTTATCTTATCTTATCTTATCTTATCTTATCTTATCTTATCTTATCTTATCTACCTAAATATATATATTAAAACATTCTATTAAAACACAATTATGACGGCAATTTGTAAAATTGTACTAGACAAATATTATCAATATGTTAAAAAACTATACATGAGTAAGTGTGCAAAACGTTTTGTGGAATTATAGTTAAGTGGTAATTAAGGAGGAATTATTCAGTTTGAATTATACAGTCATTGCAGCATGCGTTGGTCTATAGAGAACCAAATGCATCAAAGTAATTCTTCATATTCTTATTTCTATGGTATCGGATTACCATATGACAATTTTCCTGAACAATAACTGCTGGCTTGATAATAACTCATATCAAAATATACTCAATAACAATGTGTCAGTGTGTTTTTTTCTACAATAATGCTCTTACAAATGTCAGCATCTCCTCCTCCTATTTTACTGAAACACAGTCTGTGTACTTTTTTGTTTGTTTATCATTCATTTATGAAGTTAAACTTCTGGACAGTGTATTTTTCATTCTCTCATAGCATTAAATTGTACATGTCTGAGCAAAGATAGTTTCAAAACACCTCTATACTAGATCAGGACTTGCTCCAGAACATGTGATTTTTCAGACCCTGCAGGACTCATACTGAGATTTTACCAGAGCACAAAAAAACAGATGAAAGTGGAAACAACCTGACAGTGTCCACAGACGTCACTCAGCATAATAACACAAAGCTCAAGGGAACACAGAAAGATACGTCGTTCTCATTATTCTAAAATCCACAGATAGATTTTTTACTACTTTATATGTCTATTCCACAAATCAGAGGGAAATATTATAGTTTAGGCTCTAACCCTAACCCTAACCCTACATATATTTGATACTTTAGTTACTGGTTACTTCATCTAAAGTATTTAACATTGACTCTACATTGGTGAATTTTACACAAACTCTTTCGCCACTCTTATATACATTCATGAAAATAGAATATTATAATTCTCGCCACGTCTAAAAGGAACCATTCTACATGAACACTTGTACTTTTTTCTTGTACATTCTGCTGTCACTACATCTATAATTTTACTTTTAGTTATTAATGGAGCATCAGTAACTTGATACTTGGCCATTAAATGGTTTAAACAATACAACATAAATGTATTTTGTAGATAAAATGAACTGTCCAGAGTAAATCCTGGGAAAAACTAACCTAACCTTGAGCAAAAAAATACTCTCCTTTAAAGATACTGCATGTGGACAACCCTGACTAATTAAAGGGCATGTTATTTCTTGAGATTTCTCAGGTGGGATGTTAAGTGCTCCTAACAAAATGTAGTTGTTTCCTCTAAGGGAACTGCGTGGGTTTGGACATTTTAACCTTTACCGACCACTTATGCAGCAGGGGTTTTCGCTGAATAACTTCACATAACTTCACCTTTAGCAGTGTTATCACACACACACACATAAGGTTTCTATCAAGGCTAAGATTCATGTACTCAATGCAGGCTACCTCTCCTGAGACCGGGTCAGATCAATACAGACCCAAAGTATAATGCCTTTCCTGCTCGGAATATTAAAGTTGAATGTATTGAATACAAATGGGTCTGACTTCTTTATGACCAGGAAGGTGTACCTAAGGAAATAATATTTTAGATTGCATTAGTAGTATTTGTCCAAGTCGTCTACGAATGGTGTATAATGTGTTTCCATGGCAACGTTGTCTAATCCTGGACATGGAGTTAAATAAAACAATGCTGCTCTCTAGTGAGTACATTATAGAATTGCAGTCTATTTTCTCAAAGTAATATTATACATAATATTTTCATCTATGCAAAAAAAAAGACAAATATTGTTGAAGCTATTTTGTAATGTTAATTAATGTTATGTAATTGTATTTATCTTTTGATAGATTCATTAATTTATTGCTAACGGAAGCAAGGAAAGGTCAGAATTGGGTGTAAATTAACATCGAGTTAGTTGATATGGCATTAGAATGTCCCCATTGAAATATATAATTGACTGAAGTAGTATGTGTCGTAATAAATCCAATTATACGGTTTACTTTCATTGCATCTATGTTTTTCACTAGTAGGAAGAAAAAAAAAGCCCATTTATATTTTTTATTGCCAAGTCACACATAAAACAGTAAGACCCTGCCGAAAAAAAATAACAGGATACTCAAGTAAATTAAAACATTCTTTTATATATACATATATATA
>JAPQRQ010000014.1:6333343-6363735 GCA_037367365.1 Apogon talboti | reverse complement strand
TCTATCTATCTATCTATCTATCTATCTATCTATCTATCTATCTATCTATCTATCTATCTATCTATCTATCTATATCATAATCCACTACTATGTGCTAAATGTAAACCCATATATAAACATACAATTGGCTATAATGTAGAATTCTATACAATTATCCCTATAATATACTATATATGACTATTTCAATTATTATTGTTATTTTTCTTTAATATAACCCACTATAGCAATCTGCACTTGTGCCTTCAGACTCAACATCCACCCTGTTTCCTGTATCTACTTGTCAGCAATTAATGTGATTAATGTTTATGCATTCTTTCAATTTCCTCTCCAAGTCATTCCTCAAATTAATCTTTTCACTTGCTAAAAGTTTCTCTCTCTTCTTCTTTATTTTTTATTTTTTGTTTTTATTGCAGTCTTTATTAAGTCAAGGTGTATTGTCAGGTTTTGGTTTTTGCGTGTACATGTGCCTCCATTTGTGCCATTCACACCTACAACACATTCTAAAAAAGTCAACTGTCAAAGGGCAATGTAGGATTTTATTAATGTTATAATTTATTGTAACAGGCCATTGGCCGGCCTGTTGCCGGTCGGCAGTCTCCTCCTCTTCCACTATTAGTGTGTTATAGCTTCCAGAACAACCTCTGAGTTTGCAACAGATGCTGAAAGTGACGAGTTTTGACAATGATTTGGAACTGTGTGCTTTGTAGTGTTTCCTCTTGTGTGGATATAACCGTTTTAAAGCCCTGTCTTACCTTCCCTTCTTCAAATCATCATAACAAGTTCCATCTGACACTTTTTTTGCAGAAGTACTGTCGCTGTATTTTTGGTTTAGCACTGCCTGAGACAATTTTGATTGGTTTCGACAAATACAAACGAGTCCAGATATTTTTTTTTTTCTTCCCCCTGACTCCAGAATGGTAACCGTCTTCCAGTGCACAGCGCTAAAGAACTGTGAGATGGTGATGTGTACTGATGTGATGCTTCTTCAGAGGTTTAAGAATAACAGACCCTCACACAGTGCTGATGTGTGAACCCACAGGAGTCAACGGGGCTTCTGGACTGATTAACACACACCTTCCTCTGTATGCACTATTGTTTGAGCTGATATTTGAGGGGATTCAGCGCAACTTTGTGCCTTTTTACGCACAAGTTGAGAACTACAACAATTTTTTCCAGATTCATGAATATTTTCCTTTTTTTTCTGCACCATAGAGTAAATACTTATCTTTCCTAGTTTTTAAACCTTTCAGTAGGTATTTTGTGTTATTTCACATGGGTACACATCTGGATAACTATGGCCCATATTTGCAGGTTTTTCACCAAATCATAGCAACATAATAATCACCTGAAATTTAGATTTTTGTATGTTTTATGAATTTCTGAAATATTAAAAATTTGCCTTTACTTATAATGGGCCATATTTCGATGGCTTATGACATGGAAATGGTTACCGATATCAGTATATTTACTACTGATCACTGATGTGAAGTCATATATAGACTGTGATTTAATTAGTTGAGTTCTCCTCCAGTGAAAGTACCACCCACTTCAAATGGGAGCTTGATCTCCTGCATCCAGATTAAAGGACTAACATAGCGGCAGAACCTGACAACCTCACAAATTCAACTTGTTATTTATTCTTGATAGAACGTGTCGGTGAGATACAGGGCCGTTGGTTCTATTTGTTAACTTTTCAGTAGGTATTCCATGTTATTTCACATGGGTAAACTGGACATCTATGGCCCGTCTTTGCTCCTGAAAGATGAGACCTTTCATAGATGCTGCTTTTTCACCATATCATTGTAAGCTAATAATCACCTGCTGACACTGGTGGCTCCAAATCACATCATTATGCCGAGTTTTAACCTTATTACTTTTCCTAATTTGCCCCGTCCCGACTTTTTTTTTGGGAATCTGTTGTAGGTCTAAACAGCCAAAATGGATGTATTTGCACAGATAAAATATAGCTGATGATGGGACAAAGCGTTTGAACCTTTCCTTGTCACACCGTCTGGCTGAAAGTTAACCTTTCTTCAGTGAAGCTCAAGTAAAAATGTCTTGACAATAGTTATACGACCGACGTGTTCGTTTATTCCAGGGAGACTCTACTGTTGTGGGGACGAGTAAACTGCGAGATCTGTACGAGCGCTTCGAGGAAGAGCTGGGGAAGAGACAGGAACGAGCCAAAGATGCCCGACCGAAGTGGGAGCCCCCCAAGACCAAACTGGATGAGGATCCAGGTGGGTGATTTATCATGACTTGGTGGTCCTCATGCACTAATTAGGTGATAATATGGTTTTGAAGACAAACACACATTATTCCTACTCATTGATATGTTCTTACTGCAACTTCACCAACTAACTATTGATACGATTGGGCCCCTCAGTCACATGTAAACACTATATTTGGTCACTGAAATGACCTAAAGACCTAGAACTATTTTTTGTAGCATTTTCAACGTTAACTGTTCTCTATATTTAGCCTTTCCTAAGTGATTTATCACAGTTTATTCTAATATTATCCTTTGCATTTTACATTTTCAGTGGAAATCAGGTATTTTCCTATATTTAATGTGCTAAAACCACAGTAAAATCAAAGATTACATCAGAACAGAAATAACTGAAGAAAAAGTGAGCAAAATATTATCATTAAATGCTCATAAGAACAAGCGTCTGTCAACCACTGTCATTAGTCAAACCACCTGGGTTTTATTAATGAATCACTGAACCCATTTACATGACTGTAAAAATCATGTGACTGTTAGTAATTATATAATTGTAATAATCTGAAGTGATGCGTTTACATGCACTTCACAAATGCGATAATTGAAAAATCCTGGTTTAGACGTTTCAGTCCATTATTGGATTTCTTTCGAAGTTCATACATAGACAGGGATGGTATAATGAAACATTTAACTACCTCACATCCATTTACTATGATTTGTTTTCACTTTTTTACACATGTGCACATATAAAAGAACAAATTAAAGCAGATTAGTAGGTATACGTGCATGAAGACATGAGAGTATTGGGGACAAATCCAAGTGTGTTAATCTGATTTCTCATAATCAGATTACTGATTACTGATCGGTTTGCATAATCTGATAACTCCAGAAATAGGATGTTTTAGTGTGCATGTAAACGTGCTCGTTGTTGCAGAAGATGATGATGTTTCCACATTAATTATGGAACCCCTGAACGTCCAAAGGAGACACATCTGATACTGCTGAGAAATGGCATTTTACAGGAAGTATTGATAGGATTAGTCTTTGGAAAGTTATCAAACATTTTATATCAGTAGATGCTTTTGGACACCGTCAGCTGTGTAGGTCTTTGAGAGTTAAAAATGTCTTCAGTGTCAAATTGAAGTTGTTTTGGTGAATGTCCAACACAACAATAGTTTATCCGACTGGTGGTGGGTGTTTGTCGTTGTAGTGATTACAGAGATTAGGTGTAAAAAATTCATGTGGACAGAGTTTTTTAAACACACGGGTAAACTACATGTTTAGGAAAATCTCCATATTACTGTGTACAGGGCATAAATTCAATATTTATGATATCTGCAGGCCTATCATCCTGATTATCTCTTTCAGTGCCGCAATAATGTAAATGTAACTCAATTTTCTAAATATGTTGCCTTGGGCGGCGAGGTTTCCTAATCATGTACTTGAATAAAAATGCTAATAAAAACCTAAGACTTTGCTTGAAACTATACTGATCGCTTGTTCGTGTAATTTTCCCTTTGGCTTGAGGTTTCTTTTCATTTATGGAGAGTGACGAGTATGGAACAAAGACAGTGTGAGTGCCAGATGTCATTGTTGGCAACACGAGCCACTCTTTGAACCTTACAGATGCGCTGGAGTCTGAATTTGGCTGGAAAAGTCACATTTCTCATTTTCCGTCACTGCGGAGTTTGGCAGTGTTTGGATGTTTTCTCACTCACCTGTATCCCTGTGATTGTAAAGCCTCAGACCGTCTGTATCAGGATCCAGTATGGGCCTGTTTAAAGGGTGATGCTTGAAATCACCCCTTCTCAGATACTGAAGTTTGTCTGAAGTTTAATGTTGCTCACGGGATGAATTGAATGCGGAATACTCAGCTTTAGACATAAACTACATCCTGTATATCCTTCTGAGACACAGGGAGGTAAAAGTTTTGGCTTTTTTTTTAACATTAGATAATTGTCTGGATTGGAAACGGCACAATACAACATTTTTTTCAGATACCTTTTTTTTTTTTTTTTTTTATCGAATGTCCTTTGCAGCGGGCACTTTTTTTTCTAAGTAAAGCTGTGAAACTCTAGTGTCTTGTTTGCTGGATCTCAAGATGATATATCCACAGATTCATAATATTTAAACAAGCTTTTCCATTGAATGTTTATGCAAACAGAGACAGGAGATTATCAGGCAGCCTGAGTTGGTACATTTTTAATAGAATTCTCCTCATGCACTTTGGTTTACGCTGTTACTGGTTGGGGGTAAGCACCCACTACCTAAAAGTTGATGCCAAGAAATGTCCAAAACAAGAAAAAGTGAGAAAATACAGGCAGAGGGCAGTGACTCTGCAGGTAGAAGCTCTGTAACATATGTCTAGAGGGTCAGAAGCAATCATTAAGAGGGTTTGTTGTTGGATTCTATTACACAGGGGTGTCAAACATACATATGACCAGGATTAAAAGCAGAAATAAAAACCATTAAAATTCCAATGAAAACCTGTTAAATGTGTGATACAGGGGACAATACATCAGTTAAAAGTGCACCTAAATTTGTTTGAAAGAGAAACTTTAATGAAAGATTCAAAGATTTTTAATTTTTATTTTTTTTATTGTCAATTCACTAGATGCACAGGACATACATAGAATTGAGATGCCATTTCTCTCTCACCTTGTTATTAAAAAATGTAAAAATAAAACAAGAATAAATAAGAGTTATAAAGAATGAACCATAATAGAATATAAAGCGTATACATCAGTCTATTTACAATGGTAGTGGGAGTGCCATACAGTAATGGTTATGAGGTGAATAATGGATCAAAACAGCAGCAGATATGGCAATAGTGCAATGTTTGTAATGCCTAAATTAATAAGTCTGAGTCACTGAGCATTTAACTAAAAAAAAGAGAGAGAGTTTAGAGTGATGTTTTTCTTCCTGTTTCCTTGTTTAGAAACCTAATATTCACCATTGGCTCCTTTCGCTGCCAACTTCTGCTGTTACAGGGAGAATATCCTCTTGACGCAGATTAATCAGCCAAAATGATTAATCGGCGCAGTTTTACTTTGGAGAGGTTTGTTTACGGTCCAAATGTGATCTGACCCAAGTAACAGATGTATCCTGCGAGGTTGAACTAAGCGACTCCAGGTGTGCTTTGCATTCTGGGATGTTTCACAGCTGTAGTAGTAGTGAAGTATGAAGAAGTATCATGTTTTTAAGACGGTTTCGCGAAGTGCGTTTAGCATTCTGCTGATATAGTTTTTCTTGGCATATTGCCCAGATAATTACCACGGTTTTGGGAGCTAAAGCCACCTCTGCCGTTTTCTTCACGTTATATCGCACAGTGATATTTTTCTCACACAAATATGCACTCGTCCAGAAGTCAAGACCGCCTGTCCTGTATTTGTTTTCCTGCTTCCGTTCCAGATAAATCCGATAATAAATGGCTGAACATTCTCACGTTGTTTGCGTCGGGTTTTTTGCTACGTGAAAATAAACTGAACCAAAGGGAAAACGCTTTACAAAACTCATCGGCTGATTCCGACGACAGAAAATGAACTGTAGGAGTGAAAATGTCCTCGCAGTTATTCTGACTGTGTCCTTAAACGCACAAGTAAAAGCTTATTTGGGAGAAAATTTCAGACTTTTCAGTATCCCCGGTATTGTGTGGATAATTAGAACTCTGGTGAAGTCAGCCCAGGCTAAAATAACACACTGCGCATAGTTTGAAAGCATTTTGACAGATTGCTTTACTGAGATTTTCTGTTGTATTATGCTTTGTGAGGACACAGCCGAGCAGGGGAGCTTAACCACTTGCTCCGGCTCACAGAATTATCTTTCGGTTGTCACCCCTATAATGCTCCGGTGATTAAAGACCTTTGTGCACTTTTGGTTTCAGATGACAGCAGCAGTGAGTCAGACTGTGACTCAGACGGCGAAGGAAGCACCTGCTCCAGCAGCTCTGACTCAGAAGTGTTTGATGTGATCGCGGAGATCAAGAGAAAGAAAGCCCACCCCGACCGGCTGCACGAGGAGCTGTGGTACAACGACCCCGGACAGGTCAGCATACCTTTAGATCAGGGGTGTCAAACATAAGGCCCGCGGGCCAAAACCGGCCCGCCAAAAGAGTCCAATCTGGCCCGTTAGATGAATATACAAAGTGCTAATTGCATAGATTACATAGAATATACTGTAACTATAAATAGCAGGGGGTTGAGGAGACAATAAATAGATAATAAAGGTGCAAAAGTTAAACAGATGAGGTATTGGTAATAGATGATAGATTAGAATAGATTATAACAACTAGACCTGTTCTTGCTCCATTTTCAGTACAGATGGGTTGTTAATGTCGATAAATAACCAGTCAAACATGAATTTCAAAAGCAGGAAATGAAGGAATGACAGTTAACTGTAATAAACAATGAAAAAAAACCCAAAAATGCAGAAAAGTAATGTAATGTCGGTCCAGAATTATTACATAGTTGTAATAAGATGCAAAAGGAGATGCTAACACAGTACGACAATAGCTTAAACATCCAAAAAGTTTAGAGCTATGTTTTCAAAGGCGTAGAGAAGTGCAAAATCTGTGCTTCACCCAACTTGTTTAGCACTGGGATCCCCTTTCCCATAATGCAAAGCTTTGTGTTTGGCAGCTTTTCAAACTAAAGTTCAATCATGACTCGGTGCAAACCCGTGTGATACCGTGTGTCGACCTGGATCATATATTTCATCATGAATTATGATTGGTTGCCACAAGCGACTCATTAAATTAACCTTCTGTCATTGACTTAAACCAGAAGGCAGAACAAAAGGTGTCAATCACTCAGTCTCATGAATAAATATCACACAAAAGTCAATCGATCAAAAAATAAATAAATAATTCACACGTTATTTATATACGCCCTCGCATATGGGTCGATGCAGATTAAAGAGGTTTACAGATGGAGACGGTAGTTTACAAGAAACAAGTCCAACATGTTAGAAATGTACAGAGGATGTATATGTAAAAACCAACAGAATAAATACAAATAATGTATAATAATACACTGTCTGGCCAAAAAAAAGGGGGCCACCTGGCAGGTAGGTAAGAAATAAATGCTTCAGTGTTTCATATGTTTTATTAATAGTGAGTGAGAAGCATCTCTTTTCTTAAAACTTGTGCGAAACATAGTCACGTCCAAATCGTTTGAGTGTTATTTTCCCTTTGAACTGTTTTAAATGTTTTAACCACCTTCAGTACTAATCATAACGATCAACTATTTAATATCTGTTACAATTTGGAATCTTTAAATGCTAGTTTATAGGGTTATGAGCATATTTTTTAAACAAAGAAGAGAAAGATTTCGCTTATCTTTCATTCTGAATGGAAAATTACTCCCTAAGAGATCAAAAATGGACCTGGTAAATATTTTAGATATTGATAGTATTTATTATGATATTATTTGGTTCTTTGGTCTGTATTATAAACAGATAAATGGCAGATAATTGAATGGAAATAAGGACATTTTGTAAAATAAATATATAACAAGTGTAACCTCCTTAATCCAAAGCCAGGCTATATATACAGTATATGGGTTTAAAGCTGAGATGTAAAACCATGAATAACACTTTTATTTATTCCACTGACTGTTGGGAAAATACATATGGTAGAGATGTAGACTTGAGAAAATTAGCCTACAGTATACATGTATTCGAATTAATGTGTAATGTGTGTAAATATTTGTATAAGCCTAAGACGTACACAGCAGTGGAAATTATTAAAAGCAATAAATAATTAATAACAAAAAATGCTATCTAGTGTATGGCAAAATATATCAAACTGTGTATATATGGAAAATATCTAAATAAGAGGGTAAACAGAACTGAGCTGAACTGTGTTTGGATATTGGCGACAGTACAATGTCAATGTATAAAAAGAGATGAGTAAAACATTTATGCCTGTTTCTCCGTTATTAAACATTATGGGCAAATGTAGAAGTCTATTGCTTCTGCAGATGAGGAGGGGTTCAGTCTGAAGGTTTAAATTGCAGTCCATTAACGTCTGCTTAAGTGCAAAAGTGCTAAAGACTATTCAAGGCTATCTCTTGAAATGCTTTAAAAAAAAAAACATAACATTTGCCACCAGTGAAGTCTGACACTTTACTGTCCTACATAATGCTTTTTTTATTGTGAGGAATTTGCGGATGTTTTGTACATAATATTGCAGGAGTCGGGGAGAAATCAAACGTTGGGTTCAGTTTTGTGTTATATATGCCCACGTGGGCAGCGGTGTCTGATTTACGTATTTTCTTTCTGTCCAGATGAATGATGGTCCCCTGTGTAAGTGCAGTGCCAAGGCCAGACGTACAGGGATCCGCCACAGCATCTACCCGGGGGAGGAGGTATGACACGCCGTGAATAAATCAGCCTTTCACAACCTTGAAGTTCTGCCACACAGGGGCAAGGACATTATTCTACTCAGCCTAAATGCACCGCTGTACACTGGCCCGCTTTGCATCAGCGTGACTTTTAACACCCTAAAGCACAATATTTTTACGAGTGTGACAGTTTATCAATACCAGAGACTCACGGGAATATATTTCGATCGGGGACTCTGTGTTTGGTCTACTTTGGGGTTTGTTCGCTCACTGTTGAAACGCATTTGGCAGCAAACACTCTTTCTCAAAAAAAAAAAAAAAAAACAGCTTACAAAGGAGATACATCAACCACTTATGTCACACAGGCAGTGTTACCCCCTTTTTAGCTCACCGGCTCATCGGGTTCATTTCAAATTTTATATGTAGCTTCCTTGGGACAATGTCCACAAAGTTTGTTCATAGTTTTGAGAAATTTAGCTTTTTGGATTTTTGATGAATATTTGAAATACTCAGATTTTGCCTTTACTTATAACGTGTCATATTTTAATGGTTTATAACATTGAAATAGCTCAAGATATCAGTGTAGTTACTATTAAGCACTGATAGGAAGTCACATATGGACTTTCATTTGGGTCCATGACCTTTGACCTTGACTGACCTTGAAGGGTCGAATTCAAGGTCACCAATGTCTAGATTTCAACAATGTTCTCCAAAAACTACTGGTCGGATTAATTTCAAATTTTATTTGTAGCTTCTTTGGGACAGTGTCTACGAAGTTTGGTCACCGTTTTTGAACGATTTAGATTTTTATTTTTTTATGAATTTTTGAATTAATCAAGTTTGACTTTACTTTTAATGGGCCATATTTTGATGGCTTGTATCATGGAAATGGTTACAGATATCAATATAGTTACTATTGAGCGCTGATAGGAAGTCATGTATGGACTTTGATTTAATTAGTTGAGTTATGCTAGGGTGAAAACACCACCCACTGAGCTCTTGCACCCAGGCCACTGGACTCTAACATAGCGGCAGAACCTGACAACCTCACACATTCAACTTGTCATTGGTTCTTGATAGAACATGTCTATGAGCTACTGGGCCATTAGTCTTATTTTTTTGTCAGTGTCCAGTAGAATAAAAGGGTAAAACAGGTGGAACTCTCATGAAGAATCATAAATGAGGGACATATGATGGTATGAAACATGGCTGATGTTTTACTGATGACAGATGTTCATACTTTCCCACTTGTGCAGGGATGCGAGCCCAGTTCATGCTTTAGCTTGCGGCAAATTCAGCACTCCGGAGACAGTGTGAGATGGGGGAAAAACGGGGCGTTTAGGTGTTTGTAAACAGGTGATACAGGTGTCCTAAGGGGAGCTCAGGGCAGGTAGCAACCTCCTGTGCAGCTGAATGCTTAATGACTGCAGCAGATGTTATTTGTTAGTTAATTTGTCAGTTATTGTGGCTTCAGCCGCCATTTGTGACAGGACGGCATACATCATCGTGCATCTGTATACATTTTTAAAAGCTCAAAAATATGTACCCATGACACTGCTGGGTTTGACTACCATCATTGCGGTTGGAATCCTCACTGAAACGCATGCCAATGGATTTTCTGCTTGCCAAAAAAATATGAAGTCAATGCCCAAGTTGAAAGGGTGCAATTGAATTAGGGTTAAGTCCTTAAAGGAGTGTCTTATTATTTATTCATTTTCTTTTTCTTTTTCCAGCCTGTGAAACAGTGTCGTTCGATGAACAACAACGCAGGAAAGCTGTTCCACTACAGGATAACGGTGTCTCCTCCCACCAACTTCTTGGTATTAATTGTCTCTTTTGTTCTAAAACCCCAGAATGAATGCAAGCACCAACATAGTGTAACAAGCTAAATGATTTTTCTATGATTTCTGTGTTGTCCCATCTCTATGTTAGTAGTATTCAACAGTGTAGTGTTTATGAAACCTTGAAACATAAACAATGCTGCTACCAAAAACACATTTCTATTTGTCCTGCCATGTAAGTTGAATGTGTATGTAAGTATTTATATTATTTAATGTATTTAATAGTTTAATTGTGTACTTATGTAACAGGATACAATGAGGCGTTAGATTCTGTCTGAGTATTCTCCTGTTTGTGTTTCAGACTGACAGGCCAACGGTGATCGAGTACGACGACCACGAGTATCTCTTCGAAGGCTTCTCCCTTTTCTCCCACACTCCCCTCACAAATGTAAGCTCTGATCCCACAGTGGTACAGGTGAAAACCCATTTTCCACTACAGCAGTTCCAGATTTTGACAGTAATAGCAAATGTCACTGTACAGCCAATTTTCCTGGTTATGTCTGTTTTTTTTTATATTTAATATTGTTTTCATTTATTTATCCTCCCGCTTCCTTTCACAATGTATTTTGAGGGAGCAGGTGTCACCCTGTGTCATTTTGTATCAGAACAGTTGTTAAAAACCTTAAAATGTGAAACAAAAAACCCCCGGTTCATTTGCTTATCACTTTGCGATTGTACACATTTTAACTACAAGTAGACGCCTTGGTAAAGCTGTTTGTGTTGTGTCAGTATCAACAATTTACCAAGTAATAGTTGCAACTGTGCAGGCTTAAATTGTAGGGAATGATAAAGATCAATGTGATCCAAAAAAAAAACCAAAAAACTGTAACATTTCAGGAAATATAATAACATTCCACAAAATGTTAAAAAATCTTGCGGTTCGATTCTCAAAGGCACCATAATTGACATTATTAATTTTCTAATAAAACTGTATCTTAGCAAAATATATCCTTATAAAAAAGGCAAAAACAATTGCCATAACAACCATGAATGATGTGCTTGTTTTCTGGTTTCCCCTTAGTTCCAAAAAGTGATAAAACTAAAACATTGAGTTATTCAGGGTTATTTAATATATGCAGACTAGTCGAAAAAAGGCCCATGCTCTAGTATTTAACCACTTATTAAGGTTTTAGCTTTGATTATTTGAAAACAATTTAATAAGTATACATAGTCTACACATATTCACACAGCCTGCCCAAAAAATAAGTCCCACAACATTTATTACCTACGCATAATGTTGATGAACCTAGACCTGACCAACTGTTACAACCCCAGATCATTGGACTGTAGGCACTAGGCATGATGGGTAATCACTTCAACTGCCTCTCTTATCACCTTGATGCGCCCATCACTCTGGAACAGGGTCGATCTGGACTCAGCGGACCACATGACTTTTATCTATCTATCTTTTGTCTATTGAAACACAGTTGAATCTTTTGCTATTTACAAACTGATGGTTGACAACTGTATCAGTTAAAGTGGAAAAGTTAAAGAACTGAAATCTCTCAGTCACTGCAGTAATTATCCAATAGAAGGATCTGAACTACTTGCTTTGTTCAACCCAGGTGGGAACTTTTAATTGGCCCGGGCAGTTTATATATACTGTATATGACTGTTTTCATCCAGCTCTAATTTTTCACCTGCGGTTCAGCCTTGTACTTACCAGGTCTCCATCCATCCAGCCATCCTCCTTTTACATGTCTGTACGGGCAGCGCGTATAATTTAGGTCAACGGTTGAGTGGAAAAGCCTTCCTCCTCCTTAAAAATAACAGTCGACTTCAAATCGGCTTTCGCTTGGGGTCTGCTTCTTTGTTGCCTGTACAAAGTGCTCCTCTCTCACTGCGCTGACCTTGTCACATAGTCCTCTCCCTCACTTTTGAAGGACCATCAGTGAAACATTAGAGAGGTCGTGACTTTAAAGAACCTTCTCTTTCTGTAGCTAGCTCAGCTGTGTGCTTGACTTTTATCCCAAGAAGGGGGTGGGGGGGGTTAAAGGGAACAGGAGTCAATGGAGGCCCACAGAACCTTAAATTACGTTTAAAGTGTGTACTATACTTCTGTCTGTGGATGCATTTGTGCTTGCGTCCATCAGTGTCTATTTGTGTGTGTTTTTGCTGCATGTTTGAATAATAAACTACTTGGTCAATATCCTTCTAGCTTGAAAAGAGCCCTAAGGATTAGGCATGATTTGAACTGGATAATTTAAGCAGCCCTTGTTAAAAGCTGGGGTAAACGCTTCGTGGCAGTGCGGGGATTAGAAACCTCGGAGCGTGGTGATATTAGCCTCCTGCTAGTTAGCCGCCGGGATGGGCAAGAATGAATGTGGCTCCTAGGTTAATCTCTTAAAATGGACCCCCGCGCTCTGACAACAAAGACCGTGTAACTAGGGAGATTAAACACAGAAGAGCAGGCTTATCTATTTAGTGAGATTTGAGTTACTTAATTTTCAAGAGTCAGGTGTTCGCCTGAGCCTGCAGGAGCAAGTCGTCTGTGTGAATGCATGTGCGAGTGTTTAAATTGACCAAAGCCGGCCCATGTTTATGCATGCGGCGGTGATGCGCATTATGATTTCTTGAGCGTAACATACCACGCAGTTTCCATACGTACTTGCGGTTTTGTGTGTGACGCGCGGCTGATATGAGGTTTTAATGAGTTTTTCCTTGAAAAGCTGTAACCTCTGCCTAACGCCACAGTAATGAGTCAGCCTGTCCTTTCTTCTTCTCGTCCTCTGTTCCTTTCATCATCACAGATTCCATTGTGCCGTGTGATCCGCTTCAACATAGATTACACCATTCACTTCATAGAGGAGATGACACCGGAGGTCAGTAAAACCCCGCTTTATCTCCCAGCTCGTTCTCACCTCTTTTGTTTTTATCTCAAAGGGCTACGTCTGAGCACAGCTGAGCCACATGTAACCCTTAGCCCACGGTGCCAGGGCAAGCGAAGGTGCTAATCCTTTTAGAAAAGGGAAAAAGAGCTCCTTTTTAACCTGCTGGGGTTGGTTGCATCGATACAGTGGCTTATGTGATAAAGTTAGAGAACTGGATTTACTTATCAGTCATATCTACATTAAAGTGCTCACTTTGACATTATGCCTTTTTATAGTCTGTGTATGTTTGTATACTGTGCTGCTGTCAGTACTGTACTGTGTCTTCTCCCCTCACTAGAACTACTGTGTGCAAGGTCTGGAGCAGTTTGCCTCCTACTTGTTCCAGGATATTCTTGAACTGTATGATTGGAACCTGACAGGTATGAATGGAAACTTGGTGCAAAGTGATCTGCAAACACTGCACACAGACAGAGTGTGAATTAAAGATCCACCGATATACCTTTTTCACCTCAATTCTGACACCTAAATGTGTTTTCTGCCAATACTGTTTTCGTTCACATGATACTTTCGAAGGCACTGAATTAAACTGGTAGTATTGCAAGAAGCAGCAGACCTTCCATCCCTCTGAATGATGGATTTACACACAAGTATTTTGTGACAAAAATATCTCCAAACTATGGACATGTTAATTATTACTAGTTAAATAAATACTAATATTTGTAGATTTGTTTACTGTTATCACTTCATTTGTTTAATCTGTATTTTTTTGGTCTATGACCTATAAAGATCTTTCTTATTTTATATTTACAGTTGATAAAAACTGTACGCATTCTAAAGTTTGTTTTGGTATTCGAGTCGCTGAGTGAATCATCAGTATCGCCTCCCAATGCGAGTGTGGAACTGATCAGTCTCCACCCTAATGCAAATCAGATGTTGTCTTTGCAAATTACTGCAGCAGTCATGCATGCTCATGCATATTTTACATGTATGTTTATTTAATAAGTAGAATGTAAAGATTATAAAAAAAAATTGTAATTGTCAGGAAAATAAATCACATATTAAAACTTGCATGTTGGAGAGTGAAACAACCCCCATATTGGACCACCTGCTGTTATTCCCATTATGTGTTAAATACTTAAAAAGAAAATAAAGATGTGCTTAGTTGTTTGCATAAACACATAAAATATTATGTTTTATTTACTTGTGTAATACCTGAAACATTGCAGAAAGTGCTTTTGGTGTTTTTGTTTTTTTTTCCCCACAGAGGCCGAACTGGCTAACATGTAATTAAATTACTATGAATTAAATCTACAGTACACTCATAGAAAAACATAGCATTTATCCAGTGCTAAATATTATACTCATGTTTACATTCTCTAATGAAATGTTTATACATTTTCCCTCACACAAATCATTAATTCAGCCAATTGTGAGAAATCTCGATGAAATATTAAGTGATGTATTTGTGATTGTAATTTAAACTCCCACCACACACTTTAATCAGACTTGAATCGGATATCTTCTGTCAAAAACACCAACATCTGCTCTTTCTTTCAGGTCCTGAGATTGAAGACGACGCCTCTGGGTGCCAGCGGTTCCATTTCATGCCCCGTTTTGTCCGTTTCTTGCCTGGTGAGATGCTTTAACAGCTCACACAGAGCAGCTCCTTTCCTTCACCCTTCATCTCCCTCTGGTGGTCACTGATGATAGTGCAGTTCCATCATTTAAGCACAGAATAGAGATGAAACGGTGCTGATGCCTCCAGTACTGAAAAGTATACAAAGCTTTATGCCTATGCCCCATTTGTATTTGCTTCATGGTCTTTTCTATAATGACAATGACACCATAAAGTCACTCAGATTGAGCTGCTTCATATGTGCATGGCATTCATCTTTGATACACATGATGGTGCTAGTGCTCTATGTAACTGCCAGTGTTTGTTATGACAGCTGTGCCACCTACCTTCTTTCCATCAAAAAACAATTTCTCTCCCAGCTCACCCAATTTAGTGTGCTACAAACACTTATGTGCCTCTTTAAAAAGCACAAAAAACTGTCCACTCCCGTGTTTGTGATGTGATCTGAGGCCGAGAGGAGAGGAGAGTTGCACTAAGAGTGAGAAAGTTAGAGCGAGCGAGTGAGTGTATGTGATTGTGGGCATGCATTTGTTATTGTCTTAATGCATTTCCAGGCAGCTGTCTTTTTTGTGTATGTGTCCACTCATAAATGGAGGTCAATCAATTTTTTATGAGTGTCTATTAACGCGATTCAGTTTGACCCCGTAGACTGCATGCATTTGCCTCCGTTTGTGTCTAAGCGCTCCGCCAGTTCGCTGTGTTTAATACAGATTCGAACGTTACTCCATACCGGTGTCATTATGTGCATTCACGTATTGTGTAGCATCTGACCTTGCATCAGTGCCTCCAGTCATCTGTGCGATTCCCGAAAAACATGATTGCGATGCACGGGGACATTTTCACAGTGTGCGATGTTGGCTCTGAAACTCAGAGTTGGCGGAGGTGAGGCCGGGTGAGATGCTCATATGAAAACAAACATTTTCCAAAACGTCAACCTTGATTTTGTGCCAAGGATTTTACACGACAGAGAGCGCGTTTTGTTTAAGAAGCTCGCTGAAACATTTTCGCTCGCGGGTGACGCCGCAACTTGTTTAATTTCACAAAGTGTGGCTGTAAAAGAATTGACATTTCTGCTTTTTTTTTTCTTTTCAATTAACTGTAAATTCTTGGTGTTTGTGGACATGGATGCTGCTGCCCACATGAGCTTTAACCTATCATGTATATTAGCATCCTGTCATTTTGCATTTTTTTCTTTTTTTTTGGTAGATGGTGGGAAGGAGGTGTTGTCCATGCATCAGGTGCTGCTCTACCTGCTGCGTAGTAGCAAACCCCTCGTCCCTGAGGAGGAGATCGCAGACATGCTGCAGTGGGAGGAGCTGGAGTGGCAGAAATATGCAGAGGAGTGCAAGGGCATGATCGTCACCAACCCGGGCATGGTGAGGCCTCAGTGTTTCTGTTTGGACAGGAGGTGGCCTTGTCTGCCGCTTCAAGGGCATCCGTTGCCCCCAACCCCGACACTGCAGGAGTAGGGCTGTTCTTGTTAGCCCGTGACATGAGCAACCTCACCTATTATTCCCAAGGGCATTCGCTGTCACTAGCACTATTCAGGCCGAAGCATTTATGTCACATGAAGTTGGTTAACCTCCATGTCTGGCCCATATTTTAAAGGATGTACAGTAATTGTGTTTGGGTAAAGGTGAAGATGTCATTATCAGCTAAAAGGTTGCATATAAACAGTGAATATAGTGGCATAACCTTTGGTATGGGTGAGTTATTGAGCCAGCCGCTCTTCGTGGCAGGACTGAAATGTTCCCGAGTTTCCAGGTAGGTGGATGTGTGACGGTCCTCCATTCCTAGAAACAAGGTAGAGATTGGTCTGCCAGTCAAACCGCTAAAAGGCTGATGAGTAGCGGCTTAGTCTTCTGAGGTTGGCCATTATAGCTGTCAGTCATTCCCTTTTTATATCATAGCATAGCTTTAAAAAAATTAGCAGACAGATGATGTTTTGAACATAAATCAGTCTGATGAAATTACATTTGGGAAAAATTTGCTGTGCTGCAGCCAGCCAGCATGATTGAAAGAGTTTGACTGCTTATTTATGAAGTCTATGGTTGATGCAAAGGAATGGATGTATTTCTCTTTGTGCAACAGTGAACCGCTCTCTTAGTTATTTAAACCAAGTAAAACTGGGTGAAAAAGAATCAGATCTCTAAAAGCATTTTTTATTTGATATGATAGATAGATAGATAGATAGAGTACATACATACAGTACATACATATATACATACAGTGGGTACAGAAAGTATTCAGACCCCCTTAAATTTTTCACTATTTGTTAAATCGCAGCTGTTTGCTAAAATCATTTAAGTTCATTTTTTCCTCATTAATCTACATGCAGCACCCAATTTTGACAGAAAAAAAACAGAATTGTAGACATTTTTACAGATTTATTATAAAAATATCACATGACCATAAGTATTCAGACCCTTTGCTGTGACACTCTTATATTTAACTCCTGTCCATTCAACTGTGCTGTCCATTTCTTCTGATCATCCTTGAGATGGTTCTACACCTTCATTGCAGTACAGCTGTGTTTAATTAAATTGATTGGACCTGATTAGGAAAGGCACACACCTGTCTGTGCAAGACCATACAATTCACAGTGCATGTCAGACCAAATGAGAATCATGAGGTCAAAGGAACTGCTCTTAAGAGCTCAGAGGCAGAATTGTGGCAATGTACAAATCTGGCCGAGGTTACAAAAGAATTTATGCTGCACTTAAGGTTCCTAAGAGCACAGTGGCCTCCATAATCCTGAAATGGAAGACATTTGGGATGACCAGAACTCTTCCTAGAGCTGGCTGTCTGGCCAAACTGAGCATTTGGGGGAGAAGAACCATGGTGAGAGAAGTAAAGAAGAACCCAAAGATCACTGCAGCTGAGCTCCAGAGACGCAGTGGGAAGATGGGAGAAAGTTGTAGAAAGTCAACCATCACTGCAGGCATTATGGCAGAGCAGCCCGATGGAAGCCTCTCCTCAGTGCAAGACACGTGAAAGAGTTGGCCAAAAAACACATGAAGGACGCCCAGGCTATGAGAAGTAAGATTCTCTGTTCTGATGAGAACAAGATTGAGCTTTTTGGCCTTAATTCTATGCGGTATGTTTGGAGAAAACCAGGAACTGCTCATCACCTGCCCAATAATCCCAACAGTGAAGCATGGTGGTGGCAGCGTCATGCCATGGGGGCGTTTTTCAGCTGCAGGGACAGGACGACTGGTTGCAACTGAACGAAAGATGAATGCGGCCAAGTACAGAGAGACCCTGGATGAAAACCTTTCCCAGAGTGCACTGGACCTCGAACTGGGCCGAAGGTTCACCTTCCAACAAGACAATGAGCCAAAGCAAACAGCTAAAATAACAAAGTGGCTTCAGAACCACTCCGTGACTGTTCTTGAATGACCCTTCCAGAGCCATGACTTAAACCCAATTGAGCATCTCTCGAGAGACCTGAAAATGGCTGTCCACCAACGTTCACCATCCAACCTAACAGAACTGGAGAGGATCCCCAAATTCAGGTGTGTAAAAAAAACATCATTCCCAAGGAGACTCATGGCTGTGTTAGCTCCAAAAGGGTACTGCTCTACTCAGTACTGAGCAAAGGGTCTCAAAACTTGTGACCGTGTGATATTTCAGTTTTTCTTTTTTAATAAATCTGCAAAAATGTCTACAACTGTTTATTTTTTCCTGTCAAAAGGGGGTGCTGTGTGTACATTAATGAGGGAAAAAAAAGAACTTAAATGATTTTAGCAAATGGCTGCAATATAACAGAATTAAAAAATTTAAGGGGGTCTGAATACTTTCCGTACCCACTGTACATAGACTTTGTTGGTCCCAAACTGGGAAATTGAAATCTGGACAATCACACAGTGAGGTGCAACAATAAACTGTAATGTACAAAGTAAAATGGAATTTTTTCAGTCCTGTAGCGGCGCATACATATCAAAGTGCACAGTGGAAATATATTTATGACCAGGTTTAAACATAAAAGGGTTTTTTCTTTTTGTATTCAGTTTTTCTTGATGATAGATGTTGATAGATGATCGAGTAATTGTACAAAATAACAGAAAATAGGTAAATAAATTGGTATTAATTTCGCTGGTTATGTGTTTAATTTGACATTTTTATTAAACTAGCAACTCAATATCCAAAGATGCACCATTTATTGTCAAGTATCATAGAGTAAAGCATCAAATCATTGTTTTTGACAGACAGCGACCTGCACATTTTTTCCTTGAAAAATCTTTGCAGCTGTAAACAAAGCTTGAAGTTCCAAACCAGAAGTATTTTGGTGTTTGTTGTGTAACTAAGCACACGTTCCATTTGTGCTGTACTGTAAAGCTCAGGCATACATGCTTTTATTTAGCGCAACGCCCACTGAGGAATGTCAAGGTCACACATAGTAGTCTGAATGAGCCAGTACATGCAATGCTCAAGTAATTATTTCACACAGTGGCACGGTCGACAAATGAGGGCACGAATGTCATCAACTTTCAATCAGCTACAGTGCATTAAAGGCTACATGAAGCTGTGGACGTTAAATGGCCCAGTATATAAATGAGCATTTACCATGTACTTGTGTTGGTATTGTAAACAGGGCAATCATCAGCCCTCCAATCAAACCAATCAAACATGATTATGTAGCTGTAAAGGCAAAATCAAAGTTGGCTCGTGACCTCTTGCTCTCAAATCACAAGTTTGTATGCAGGCTGTGACGAGGGTGCGCGGCTAATGTCAAGGTGAGCCTGAGCCTCGAGCCATCTGCCACGCCGCTCATCACGCCTTATGCTACAGCCCCTTCCTCTGATCTCGCAAAACGCCTGACAGGCTAACTGTGATTTGGGAGTCGGCTGAGGACATGTTGCTTGTCAGTCTCCTCCCCGATAAGAGCGACAGAAGTTGGCGTTCCATCTCTGACATCACTTTATCATTGGCGTGCGCATGCCACGGGCTGAATCCGCGCCTCACCGGTGACAGGCGACCCTCGTGGCGTGGATTTATTTATTATGTATTCGTTATTGGGAGCAGCTGATTGAATGACTTATACAGTATCTGACTGCATTATGACTTTGTTTTTTCCCCCCAGAAACCGAGCTCGGTACGAATCGACCAGCTCGACAGGGAGCAGTTCAACCCGGAAGTCATCACCTTCCCCATTATTGTTCATTTTGGGATCCGGCCTGCCCAGCTCAGCTACGCCGGAGACCCTCAGTAAGATCACACAAACACACAAACATCTACAGACGGGATAAATAAAAGGAAAGAGCCCATCAGAAATTATAGGGGATGAGGGATCATTGAATAGTTGAATGCAAGGATGTCAAACTCCTTTTAATTCAGGGGCCAGTGGATGAGATCAGCAAAATAATAGCATAATAACCTATGAATAATGACCACTCCAAATTTTACTCTTTGTTTTAGTGCAAAAACCCATTAAATCATGAAAATATTTACATTTACAGACTATCCTTTAACAGTAAAATGCCAATGACCTCAACAAATATGAACAACCTAAAATGTTTGAAGCAAATTAAGTGCAATTTTAACAATATTCTGCCTGTTAATAACTGTTTTGTAGATCCGATCTGTAATGCGCATGTATAAATGATAAGTTGAGGCATAATATTGTTAACATTGCACTTATTTTTTTTAAGAAAAAATAAAATTTTTCAGGTTATTCACATCTTTTTTGTTTGGGTAGTTTGTAAATGTAAATATTTTCATAATTTAATGTTTTTGCTTGTTATTTTTAACCTGATCCTATTTTAACCTGAACCGTTGAATTTCCCTGTTGTTGGATCAATAAAATCTATGTACAATCTGAAAAAGAAGTGAATTTTAACAATATTATGCCTCACTTCATCATGTATACATGTGCATTACAAGTCACAGTGAATCTACAAAGGAACAAAACATTTGATAACAAGCATCAGGAGCTGAATATATATTTAACTTTATGATCAAAACCGGCTCATCAAGCCTCGACTGTCTTGTTATTTTTTAACTTCACAAATTCATCCCATGGGCCGGATTGGACTCTTTGGTGGGCCTTTTTTTTGACCAGGGACCTTATGTTTGTAACCCCTGGTTTAATGAGTTTGACATTGATTCCAATTATATTCTCTGGGTTTTACAGTCGTCATATCTCAACCCAGTTCCACACCTATGAGAAATGTTAGACGAAGTGTTAGACTGTACTCTCGACCTCCATCATCAAAACACCAGATGAGGGAATATCTTTTGAAGAGCAGTGTTCCAACCTCTATGTACAGTTCACAGACTTTTAGAATCAATACCAAGGAGCACTGCAGCTGTTCTGGAGGCTCCAACACCTCACTAAGACACTGTTGTTTCTTCCCTTTACTTTCATACCTGCCTGTATATTTAACTATAAGTGTGCACTGACTCATGACTCATTTGCATGGTTACAAATAGAATACTGTATATTGTCACATATAATCAAATATAAGAGTCTTACAGACATTAATATGACAGCATTTAGTGTAATTTAGTGTAATTTAAAATAATAAACGTGTAAATGTTTAGTTATTATCTTTAACAGATGCTTTAATTAAAAATTCTGAAAAAGATGATCTGAACTGTTGTGTGTTTTATAGATGCACATGTTCGGAATGATAAACAATTGACTTCTATGATTTATCAGACTTTTTTTTAACCCTTAAAGACCTAATTAGCTGCTAGTGACTGAAAGCATCTACTGATCTAATATGTTTAATAACTTGTGAAATAGTTATGAGATAGTTGTGAAATAAATCAGGTAAAATTCAGTTTATCAGCTTTTCAGCGTCATCAGATATGACCCATTTGGACACTGGATGTGGAAACACTGTCCTCTTCTGTAAATTGATTCACCAGTAAAACCCATGTAGTTTGAGTGGATGTAGACGGTGGTGTTTTTTTAATCCAGTTAATCATGTATTTTGCTGAAAAAGTCACTTTTTCTTCAGGTTTGCTATAATAACCTTTGAATTTACTCTGAGCTTTTAAGAAACTTTTACATCATCAGTAAATTAAATAGAGGATAATAGCTGATTTTCACTGAAAAATGCAAAATCCAGAGAGTAATATTATAATTAAGTGGTTAAAAATCACTTAGGAAATGTTATATGTGGGGGAGGAAATTATTTGGAAACCTTCCCTAAAAAAGTTCTAGTTCTTTAAGAGTTTTGATTTCCCATAAAATCTGTAATGCCATAAGGACATCGTCCCTTCTCCACATTTGTCCTTCTTATCCTTTTTTGTTTATGTTCTGTAATATAATTAAAGTCTAATACACACCCAGGTACTAGTGCTGTACTGTGTGTGACCATTCAGTTTTATGTCTTTCAGATGGGCATTTACTGTCAGACCAGTCCGTTTCTCAATTTCACAGAAATAAAGGCTGGCTGACTTAGACCACTGTGTTTCTTACAGAGCTAAAAGGAGTGAAAACAGGGGCTTATAACTGATAATATGGAGTGAGAAATGTGAAGAATAGGAGCTTTCAAAGACCACAGTGACCCTCAGAAATATACAATAATGAGTAGAGTGTGGAGAATTTTTGTTTGGTCCAGGTAACTCTCCTGAGTTTGTGTGAGAGGTGCTGAACTCTGCTGCATTTAACAGTATTTTATTCAGATTTGTAGAGGTTCGCTATAGGATGAATTTTCCAGAATCATGCCTCAAGGTTTAAATTCTTCCAGAAAGTGGTGGCGGTTGATTTAGAATCTTCCTCGTCTTCGTTAGCAATTTCCTCAAACATGCTCTCGGACGAAACTAGTATTCAGATGCATTTAAAATTTTATATGTAGCTTCTTTGGGACAGTGTCTACAAAGTTTGTTCACACACATTTTTTTGTTATTTTTAAAAAATATTTAAAATTTACCTTTACTTATAATAGGCCATATTTTGATGGCTCATAACATGGAAATGGTTAGAGATATCACTATAGTTACTACTGAGCACTGATAGAGAGACGTATATGGACTTGCATTTGGGTCCATGACCTTTGACCTTGAAGGGTCAAACTATAGGTTACCAGTGTCTAGATTTCAACAATCTTCTTCTGTGGAAATGGTTAGACATATCAATGTAGTCCCTGTTGAGCACTGATATGAAGTCATACATGGCCTTTCATTTAATTTGTTGGGTTATCCTCCAGTGAAAGTTCCACCCACTTCTACTGGGAGATTGATCTCCTCCATCAACACCACAGGACTCTAACAGCAGCAGAACCTGACAACCTCACAAATTCAAGTTGTTATCGATCCTTGATAGAACCTGCCGGTGAGATACAGGGCCATTGGTTCTATAAAAAAAAAAAAAAATTGCTCCTGCTTTGTTTAGCCTTGCATAACAGATAAATACAGATGTCTTCATGTGAAGTGTGATATTTAATACAATCATAGTCACAGTCTGTCTTTGTCAAACCGACAAACGCGCCCCCACCCCCACCCCCACCTGCTATCCCCCATCGCTCCTTCTACTCCTTATTCACCGCCGCTCTCCCAGGACACGTCGACGCCGGAATCATTCCTGTTACACTCAGAGGACGACGAGAATGGCGTATGTCGTAGAGGCGGGGAGATAGACGGATGGGTGGAAAGGGGAATAAAAGGATGAGGAGACAAGTGGCGTGACATTTTCACATGCGTCGTCACGGGTCCCAGGTTTCCGCTGGGTGCCTCCGCTGCGGGAGCTGCCGCGGTTTATGTCTTGTGAATAGTAATGCCACACACACGAGGCTGCAGCAGGGAATACTGTACTGTGTTGCTGCATAATTAACAAAAGCAATGTATTAGATCATCTGAGCCGCTGTCTCCGAGGTGTTCAGAGAGAGAGGCGACAACAGCACAGCGAGCACCAATCAAAAGTTGGTACACAACTTTGTTTCTGCGCTCTCCTTCTAAATTTAAACCTGTGGATTTTCTCTTTTAACTCCACAATGCGTTCTCGATCACAACAGTCGGCAGGAGGAGGTGCATGAGGAAACTGATAAAGATGTCAACAAGAGGGCGATCATTAGGAAATCCATTTAGTCAGAACTAGTTTGCGTCCTCCCTTTGACTAATGTCTTCTCCCCCCTGCCTCTACATTTTAGCCGTCCGTCCGTCGAGCTCTTTCATCCCTGTGCACCCTGCCGCCGTGTCAAACTTCTCAAAGTGGCAGACAACGACAAATTTATGGATGGACTGGGACATCATTAGCTGATGCAGAATCGAGTAGTAAGAGACCAGCGGAAAGGGTTTCCTACCACTGTTAATGATGCGTGTAGCGAGGGCAGGAGTCGGTGTTGATTGCGGCGGCGGCAATGCCACAGAGAGGGAGCTTTGGACACAGCAGCAGCAGCAGCAGCAGCATATATTAACTCAGGAGACTGAAGAAGCTGTGTTGTCGCGTTCCCTCCACGCCTCCCGCAGGGTGGATGTGTGCTCAGGGCCGCCACTCGAGCCTCTCTCCAGCTCCATCACGACCGCCGAGGCAAGAAGCGGGACGTGTCAAGGGTCAGGAAATGTAAAGAAAGAGAGCAGAGATGGAAGAATGAGAGAGGGTGGAAAAGCGTTTCATGAAGGAAGTGACCGAAGGCGAAGAAGTACAAAGATGACAACACTGGAGCAGCTCTAAGACTGTCACTTCTGTCACTACTCTTTTTTTAAAATAATTCTCTGTTAAAGAAAAACTTTAATAAAAAAAACTAAACAGAACAGCGAACACCAACAAGAGGATGTCATTTCTCTACCGGGTCGAGTCATATATCTACAGAAATCCATGAACGGTTGCCATGTATAATACAAATTTTCAGTTTTCCCTTCAGCAAAAATCTTGTTTTTTTGTTTTTTTTTTCTATTTGTAAAGGTTAAAATTAATCTACATCCTAACAATGTCTGGAAGTTCAACACTTAGCAATAATTGGATCCGGTTGAAGCTGTTTTTGGATGATTTTGCACATTGTTTGAAATGCATTATTCCAATAAGCTTTGATAGTAGGACAATTCCAAAAGATGTGAATGAAGCCGGCCACAGTCTGTATCTGTCAAATGGGATCTACTGAGGGGAATGATTTGGACAGTTTCAGTTTTGCCAGATGTAGCCTGTGTAAGATCTTGTCACCTCTGCCACTGTCATCCTAAAGTAAAGTTGAACTTTTAACGGTCTACAACTGTTTTTGTGGCGAGTTCCAAATGAATTTCTCTCCATCTGACCTTGTGCTAAGTAACTTGCGACTATTTCTTATGTTATTATCCTTGGCATTTTCAGTCAAAATCAGGTATTTTCCTTTATTTAATTTACTGACCATGTAAATTCAAAGGTTATTACGTCAAAACAGTGAAAGCTGAAGAAAAAGTGACTTTTTCAACACAATATATCATTACCTGAGACTCAAAAACAGTATTTACAACCAGTCATTCATCATTAACAGCGTTTCCATGTTCACTACAGAGACTCCGAATGTCCAGAATGGTCGCATCTGTTGCATTTTACTTGTATTATTTAAATACGGTATGTTGATGGGATTAGTGGTTCAAAGGTTATTTAACATTTGATCAGAATAGTCTGTCATTGTGTGTGCAATGAAATTATGAGCCCTACTCCAGTCAGTGCACCAATATAAATAAAAATAAAAAACCTTCAGAAAATAAGAATAGAGCAAATATAAAATTGCAAAAAGTGAAATAAGATATAATATAAAATTTGACAAAGTAACAATAGAACTAAAAGTGGAATAACATTATTTAAAAACATTTTTTTTTTTTACAAAATATGAATATTAACAATATTTGTAAAATGGCAGTAGCTGTTGCAGGTGGCTGTTTAGGTCTCAGAGGGTTAAAGATGACACATTGTTAAAAGTGAGCTTTATTTGATTACAACTCCTTATAGTAAAACAGGAAAAGTTGTAAATAATGTGATAAGACACATTTTTAGTTGCACTGCGGACTATTTTAATGCCAGATTAGTAAAAAAAAAACAAGTGTTTTAATGAGTCACAGTGTTGTGATTTTCATTCTGAGTTATTTGGCTGTTTAGTGCTCTAGTAACTCGTTTATTGTTATGCTCCAAAGACTATCTGAAACCACTGAAGTATCCCCAAAACGGCGAGAAAGAAGCTTAAAGGAGAGGCTAGAACTAGAAAATGTACTAGGTATCTACGGGGCTGAGCACTCTACAGCTTTCTGCAGGCTCATTACTGAAACCATAGACTTAGTGTGTTTTCTTACCAGCAGCCTGTGGTAAATTTTCACTGCAGAGTGGTGTGTTTTCCTCCACGGTGCGACTCTTTCGGGCAGGTGTGAACACAGCAGTGGCACAGATGTACAGATCAAAACAAAAGCAGGCAAATGAGGTAAAGATGTGCACATGCCCCGAGTCTTTTAACTCGTAGATTACGTTTTAAATCCACCACTTGACAGCTCGTCCTTTGACATCGCTGCTGCTCATTGTGATTTACCTACCTCTTTGTATTTTCAGAGCGTCGTATATTATAAGGCAGAGCTCGAGGGCGGTGTGTGACTTGTTTTGTCAACTACACCACTTTGGGAGGAAAGTACAAACTAAAATGAATGGTGCAAGGATAGATTTTAGGCTATCAGAGAACATATTATATTGCGGTATATTTTAATCTCATATTGAACAAAAGGGTTACAGACATGTTAAGTGCAAAGGGAGGTCACGCTAAATACGACCACTTTGGTTTATAGACTTTTTTTTTTTCCCCTGAAACTTATGTTTTTATTTACAAAGAGTGAGAAATGCATATGTGCGGTCAGTATAACTTTACTAAACTGACAAACTTAATCATGGACTAGGACTTTTGCACAGTACTGTATTTCCGAAGGCACTTATTCAAATTACTTCCAGATCGTAACCCTCTTCAGGATTCATACAGGTGCTTCAAATCCTTGAAAATCCTTGAATTTTAAGGTTGTGTTTTCAAGGTCTGAAAAGTGCTTGAATTTTAGTTTAAGTGCTTGTAATTATAACTCTGGTGATTGAGTGACTGATTTTCAGTTTAGATGGTAAGCCAAACCTACCTACAGAGAGGTAAAACATTTTGGGAAATAAAACTTTGTCAAAAAGAAAATTACCAGGTGCTCCCATATCGACTCCAGGTAAATTTTTATCTTAACCTTTGGGTTGGTGCGAGTGTGTCTGAGGAACCCCAAGTGACTTTCCTTTTTTTTTTTTTTTTGATAAAACTGTGTTTTCCTTTAATTTCTAAACTTTTTGCTATTATGAAACATAATTTTAGATGTGGAAAACATACTCATAAGTATATGTATTCCTGTAGATATGTATTTTACCCCAGCGATAAAGTGCTGTGCAGAAAAAAATTGAAAAAGGCCCTAAACCCATAAAGACCCAAACAGCCACTGGGGACCAAAAGCATCTACTGATCTAAAATGTTTAATAACTTCTAAACCTATCAATATGTTGAAATAATTCAGGTAAAATGCAGTTTATCATCTTTTCATGGTCATCAGATGTGACCCATTTGAACGTTCAGAGGCTCCGTAGTTACCATGGAAACACCCTGCCTCTTGTATTACACCACATGTGCATTATTCGACTAACTATTGGTTTTTTTTTTAATTTAATTTTTTTTCTACAAGTAGTCACATGACAGACTTAGAAAGTTTTAGAAAAGACTTGTTTCTCTTTTGTAGGCATTTCCAGTGATCCTCAAAGACTCGTCTGTGCTTTGAGTTCTGGAAAAATCTATGCTCAGCTCTGTGATACGAACATACAAGAAGCAAACACTGGGGCAACCCCTCATGTATGGAACACATCAAACAATCTGTCAACCGCGTTCACGTTGCGTAACTTGAACAGCCTGGCAGTGACAGCTCCATGTATGTATGAGGAGTTTGCCCCTTGATTTAAACATGTATAATACAATGCCTAGAAACAGTGAGACAGTATCGGCAAAGTCTGTGTGTTAAATAGTGACTGAAAAGGCTCAAGAAAATGTACAAAAAAAATGGCTGCCTTTATTCTCCAGAAACAAGACAAAACAAAAGAAACACCATTCACTCTTGTAGCTGCTTAAGAATGGATCGACAATTCCTTTTGAATATCAAAAGTGAATTACACATTTTCAATCTATCTCATCGTCATTATTCCATAATTTAATTCAACAGTAAAATGCATCTGCTTCTAATTCCTCTCCGACCAAATTTGCTTTTCAGTCACATTCATCAGAGTGATTCTAATTTATTTTGACATTACATGGAAGTCTTTAGTTATTATCTTTGTTTCTTTTTTATATTGATATGGATATTAACTTTGGTCTGTACTTAAACATAATAGGTGACAGTAATCTACGTTAATACTGGATTTGACCTGCTATGTGAAATAAAAATAAGAACGGGACAAATGAGAAGACAGTCTAGTGTGTGGTACTGTAAAAACATTGCATATAAACAGCTATTTTCCAAGGTGGTATTTTTACATGAATATAAACCAACAAAAACATAACTGGGAGTGTTAGATTCCACTCCAGCGGTTATATCCTTCAAAATCCCCCTATGTTTGAACACTGGGCTTAGAAATTTCATAGAATAGGAACTTAAAAACAGTGGGTTAGTAGGATCAAACTAAGCAACCATCAGTAATGATAATAGTAATACAGGGTGTCCATAAAGTGTCTTTATAGTTTTACACATTCATTACAAAAGCAAATGAATAGAAAAATCTGTGTATATTAATGCAAAATGAAAAGTAGATATTGAAGTTTGTTGTTGTTTTTTTTTTTTTTTTGCCTCATTTAACCTCCTAAGACCCTGGAGCCCCACAGGTTTTTGAGTTTTGGCTTTTTTTTTAATTAAATAATTGCTTATATTGGAAACATCATGATGCAGCAGTTTTTTCAGATGCATTCTTTAAAAAAATTATGGAATATCATTTGCGGTGGACAGTTGTTTGTTTTTTTTGTATAAAGCTGTGAATTTCTTGTCCTCATACGTGGACAGTGGATCCAGGGGGGAAGTTAATACAACTTTATATGGGCACCATTAGGTGCATGAAGCACATCATGGCGGTACTGGATTTGTTTCCATGTCGGCTGTATCATGCACTCATCAATGGTCTTTTACTTCAGGTTGTTGATGTCCTGTATGTTTGTTTGAGACACGATACCTTTAACATAACCCCATAGACAGAAATCCAGGGCAGTGGTATCTGGTGAAGGAGGTGTCCAGGGAATTGGGCCGTCCCTTCCAGTCCACTGGTGTGTAACTGTTAGATTTAGGAACCTACCAACATGCAGTCCCAAATGTGGTGGTGCACCATCTACCTGGAAAATGATGGTTGGTTGAAGGTCATCCAGTTTCAGTCAAGGTGAACGTAAACAGTCGCAGTAATCGATCTCTCGTTGAAGAAAAATGGACCAATAATTCGATTGCGCCTCACATTCACCTTTGGACTATTTCAGTCAGTCTGCCTGTCCGATTTTGTTTCAATAAACCACGATGCACATTGTGCCTTTTCTTGAGGAGTAGCCATTTTAGGTGCTTATGTAACAACACCTATTTCATCAACAGGTTACCTGGAAACACAGGAAATGCAATGTGATTAAAAACTTTGATAACCACTGAGTACATGGAACAAATCTGATTAACATGTCTCATCAATTGCTTTTGTTATAATTTTTTTAATTGTAAAGAGACTTTGTGGACACCCTGTATTACATATAGCTCATTTCTGCAGGAAAACTATTGGATTTATGGTAGCTTTAAAGGCTGAACCCACACTTCCAGAGCATAAGATACATAAGGAAAAATCCTGCTTTCTTTGCAATATGGTGGTGTTTGGATTTCGTTTATTATTTACTTTTATTTAACCAGGAAGTCCTATTGAGATTAGAAATCTCTTTTGCAAGGGAGACGTGGCCGAGGTAGCAGCCATACAAAGTCAGAAGTATATAAAACACATACATGATGCACAATGAACTATAAAACAGAATGCTGAGATTGCGTAACGTAAACTAGTGATGAGTCATTAAGAGACATTTACGTAATAGAAACCCGGGTGTGAATGCCAGCCGTCCACAGCGTTGATCCAGGTTCCTTATGCGAAAATGGCTTGAGACAGAGAAGAGGAAAAGGATGGGGGGAAAAAAGAAAGAAAGAGGCAGCATATGCTAATGAAAGCATGTGCAGGGAGTGGTGAAAGCCGCGGCAGTGTTACCCTGAGAGCACACAGCGGATCTGTGGAAAGGTCATTGGAGCGGATTGGGGACGAGGGGGCCTCCCAGGCTGGATAGACGTCCTCTCTCTCCCCCCCGTCTCGCCCTTTTCTTCCTGCCTCTCTCCGTCTCTCGTCTGCCCGGGCCGCTTCAGTGTGGAGGTGGCGGCGAGCTGATAATCGGGGCGTTAAAGCCGTCTCATTCCCTCGTCTCAGTCTCTAATGAAGTCCCCACTATTAAAGCTCTATAATTCTTCTATTCCTCGGTACACCCCCCACCCCCCCCTCCTCTATCTTTAGGCCTCTCTCCCGTTCTCTCTGTCAATGCGCCATCCGAC
>JAPQRQ010000014.1:6311060-6322491 GCA_037367365.1 Apogon talboti | reverse complement strand
TACACACACCCCCATGTCTCACCACCTGCATGTGCTGCCACAATGTAAATATGTAAATAATATTGAATTTTAATTCTATATTTATATAAATGCCAAATTTCGTACTTTTCTCTCTATATTTTTCATTGGTTTGTGCACTTGTCGTACTTGTTGTAATGTTGCTGCTGTTAACTGAAATTTCTCCACGGTGGGATATATTATCTTATGTCATCTTATCGTCTTGTCTTATCTTGCATTATCATTAGATGCAAGTCTGTGTTTGGGCAAGCCAGTTTAACATTTTAGTGATCCTAAAACTATGGATCTGACGCATCACAATCCAATAATTGATTTCTGATATTTATTTGTATATTTAAAATTTACGGAGATTTCTCCCCAACTAAAATTTGTTATTACTTAATGCAAGAGTCTACTATTTCCACCCTAGATCATTATTTTGGTATTAAAACAATGGTTAATACCTGGGTTTAATGAATATGCGCAGTCGCCATATAAATTGTCAAACCACCCACTCCTAAATAAAACTTTGCATGGGCAGTGTCATTACATGGATGTCGAAACCAGACAGGTGAACATGACTTTTGGACTGTGGGTTAACTGAACATAGTCTAGGTGAAAAAGCTCAACAATAACATTAGGACCAAAATATGCTGCTGTTCAGCATAAAAAAAACAAAAAAAAAACTTTACAGACCATAATTACTATAGTTGCTGACAAACTACAATATTCCAGAGTATTACTACCAACATTGTGGGTACTTAGGTGCTCAATACATGATGCAACTGTTGCCTTGTCAACACAACCTCATCATCTGATTCCCTTTATTTCATTTCTCTCATTCTTTTTTGGCTCAATTGTGCCCTTTACAGATATTAGCAATTAACATTGGCACGCTGTTATAATAAGTGTCAGAAATAATTGTCAGAGCAAACGTGTACACACAGCGGGGCTTGACAGAGACAGACGCACACCATCACTGATTTAGCCGGTCAGAATCTCGGCTTGTGATCTTTCCACACGTTGCGTCACTCCTCCATTCAAGTGTCAAAATGTGTGTAAGGAAAGTGGACTCCCACAGAGCCCCGGCAACCATACCCTTCATTAAGTAATGTCTCCGACTTGACAGTTTATTTATATACAACTTCTCCAACATCGAGTGGAGCAAGAGAACATGCACCGTCCCCTTCGTCATGCACTTGTTAGCAGCAAAATAAACCCAGATGAAATTTCTTAACATGGTCCACTCTACATGTTATCTCAAAGCCAGGGAAGTGGGACAACATATGCAGCATGCACTTTCATGTGTGCATATATCTGTGGCCCTAATGAGACTTGAACCATAACCCTGAATGTGTTAGTGCCATGCTCTGTTCACTGAAACATAGAGGACTACATTTGTTCATGGATTTGTCGGTGTAACGAATGCGCCGGAATACTTTACTTTGAAATAATTTTATTTATTGTCTATCCCGATATTTTCTGCCTTTTACCGAGAAAATAATTGGCGTCAGTGTTGCACATCTTTCTCTCTGAACACATGCGCTACCCCTGCGTGCAGAGTGGATAGCCTACAGCTGGTACTCCTGCTCATATTTAGAGAGCAATGACTGAAAGTTCCAGCCTCACAAGCCAGACCTCTCTTACAGCAAGGTCTAGCAAAGAAGGATCCGATCCATAATTGCCGCCCAATTATATTTGCTTCAAGCTGTACTGCTACGACTAATTGGTTCATGAATAATTTCAGTTCGAACTGCCGTACTACGCTGTGTGGACAACGTGTGACACAGACAAGATAACAGCAACACTGACCCGCACTTTTGTGATTTTTCTAAAAGCAGCCGCGGAAAATCAACCCTCGCCTTAATGACACGGAGCCTGTTTTACTGGAAAAGTTCTGTCAAGGACCAGGTTACCCACTAGGAACATTTACTAATTTATTTATTCATTAATGTTTTTGTTAATCATATATTTGTGCTTAGTTTTTTTTTTCCATACTCCTTTCCCGCTCGCCTTTTCCGTGTCCCTGAACATAAATATGTGAAGGCTATGTTGAATACTAAAGCTTGTTTATTCTACAACAACAGACGAGATATGTGTGGGTGGGTCTTTATTCACTCGTTGGTACATTTATTTATTTATTAATCATTACACCAAGCATTAATCCACCTACTTACATGACATTACCAAACCAAACATAATCCACAATCTGACATGTATCCAGATCGGTATTTGTAGAATCTTAGTCGGTAATACGTGTAGTCAAATGTTTTGGATCACAACAAAATAATAATGTAGGGAAAAACAAATCATAATTTAATACAAAAGGGAGTACCATCTTGAGTGAATCAAATTAATAATTCATCAAATTAATCAGTCTTAGTTTTGAAGATTGTGAATTCTGATATTATCAAATCTCATATCTATTACAGAGAAAAATAAAGCAGTGATAACTGTTTGGTCTAGATAAGGATGTTTATTAAATTAACTAGATGAATGTGGATTATCTATGATTTGTATAGGTATGTACAAATTAATGAATAAAATGCAGATGAACCAGAATTAAACACACTTGTATGGATCTTTAGAGAATTTGTTATATTTGGAGATGGTAATGACTGTAAAACTTACAAATCTAGGTTTTTGAACAAACAAAAGCACAACAAAGTTTAACCCATAAAGACCCAAACATCCACCGGCAACCAAAACCTAAACTGATGTAAATGTGGCATACCTGTTGATCCACTAATCCTATCGATACATGTAAATAATTGGCGTAAAATGCAGTTTGTCGTCCTTTCATGGTCGTCAGATATGACCCATTTGGACGTTTAGAGGCTCCATAGTTACCGTGGAAACACCATCATCTTCTACAACATTGATTCACCAGTAAAACCCATGGAGTTGGATCAGTGACAGTGGATGGACACACTTGTTTTTAAGTTCAGTTAATGATATACTGTATTTTGCTGAAAAAGTCACCTTTTCTTCAGTTTTCTTTGTTTCCGATTTAATAAACCTAAACTTTAAACATCGCTTTAATGAACATCTACATGATCAGTGAATGAAATATAGACAGAGCATGATGTTATAATAAATGTTGATAAATCATTTAAGGAAGGTTAAATCTAGGAAAAAAAGAATTTGGGAAGTGCCACAAAACTAGCACTTGGTCTTTATGGGTTAAAATATAATGAGTCTGAAGTCTCTGGCATTGATTCTTAAAAATAGTAAATCTGGCTTTAAGTTTTTGCCTCAAACCCCTTTTATTTGGCCTGAAGCGTCTGACACCAGCACAGCGCTCCGTTTCTTTACACAGTAGAGGCTTCAGGGTGACACAGTGGTGATCAGCTGGTTCTGACAACACACTGATCAGATGGTCACCCCTGGACCTAGATTTGGCTGGACACACTGTTCTGTGGTGCACGGAGCCAGGCAGCGTTGATAAGCAGGCCAGCCTCTGGTGGACCGCGTTTGAAGGGATTTGAAGCCGGATAAGCGCTTAACTCACCTGAGTAGTCTTAAAAATGTAGTTAAATTGTTCAAATGTCAAAACTTCAGTAGTAACATCATGGAAAGACCGTTAAAAATCAAGAAAATAATAAAAATAATGGCTGTTTTATTGATTGTTCACTTATGGAATTGAATTATGAAATAATTAATAGAATAGATTGTTATTGTCAATGTTACAGGACCAATGAAAATCCATTTAGCAGCTCTGTTCTGTTTAGCAGCAAACACTTAAAGTGCAAAAAGAGTACATAAAAATATCACACAAAATACTGAAAAATATAGGCAATGTACAAAAACTACAAGATAAAATATTAAATATACATATACTACTACAATATACAAAAACAAACTGTACTACAGATCAGAAATATGTACAACAAATAAGGATACATATACAGGCAGTATAGGATATGTACAAGGTAAAAAAAACAAAACAAAAAAAACAGGTGCTTGGGTTGTGATTATTGCATTATTATTGAGGGGGTTCTCAGATGCAGGAAAACTTGATGGTTACTGTCCAACTTAAATGCAAAGTATGTAACATTATCATAAAAAAGCCCCAAAATAACAAATATAATAATTCCTCTGTCATCACTTCTGACTTTATATACCTGAATAGAACCCTTTTTCTGTCTGTATTCTCTATTTTCCTCTTATTTTGCTGTGTTCTAGATGTTTAAAGGGGCCTCAAACTTTGCCAGTGTGTTAATATTGGCATGGCACAGTGTATTAAAAAAAAGAAAAAACTGAGCAACTAAGGCCTCGAATCACGAACGCTGTTAATTTATGTTTTGCAGTATAAAACTGAGAATCAGGAAGTCACATTTTCTTTTTCACTGCTTTTTATCTTGCTGTTAGCACTTGCAGTTTCCCATACTTGCTAGACCACCTCCAGGGAGGGAAAGAGGTGTTAGAATTTGGTCACTGCTCAGTTTGCATCAACACAAGAGTTTGCAAGGGCTTCTGGGTAGACTCAGTCGTAAAAGTCTGCTTCCATTCAATCACTTTATTTTGTGATCTCTTATGTTGGGGATTTTATGTCTTTATATACTTTGGACTTTTAAGAGTTGGCACAGCTGTATATATTTTGAGTATGGAACTATATGAATATGTGCCCATAAAAATGTGATAAAAGTATGTAATTAACCTATTGCCCGAGATACGGCATTGATCAATTTAAATGAACCTTTAAAAGGAAAAATGTTTATGTTCACACCCTGATAGCAAGGTGACTCGCCTTTTTGTCATAACATAGTTAATAAAATGATATATAAGTTAAAGTGCAGATTAAAATTCACGCTTTGAGTGTTTCAGCCAGGGAGAAAAAAAAAAACAAAAAAAAAACCCTCAGACCACTGGGACAGTGTCCAAAAGGCCCCAACGTCACTCGCGACAGTAAATTAGAAATTTCCCACCTTTTAATTAGTGAGTATCAAGTCTAGCAAGCCCCCGCCCTGCCTCTCCGCGCACACACACACACACACACACACACACACACACATACTCAGTCACTTCAGAACAAGTCAGGAGCTGTAGACACGACCAGGGCCTGGCTTTGTTAATTGGCTGCTTAACAAGGCCTGGGGAGTGTGTCACCGCGGCCCCTGTGATGGCCCCCGGGCTATGTGGCAGCACCGCTTGTAGCCGCTGGGCCTCGGGCTCACCCTCCCCAGTAGCACTAATTAAAACATGCGTGGCTTCCTCCTCTCATGTGGAGGCACGGGGTTAATATGTGTACACCAGCCTTTGCTACACTTTCTCCACTTGGTAAGCCTCCTCTAATGATTCTGTAGATTGGCTCCCTGACTGTCAGACTCATTTGCTGACCACTGACTGTTTCTTCTTTGCTCTCATTCCCACTTACCACGTCAGATCCCCTCACTGATTTGCACACTCGCAGCTCATCCATCAACTCATCCTCTCCCTCTTTTTTTTTTCTCTCTCTCCACTTTCCTTTCACTTTTTCACTCCTTTCTTTTATATCAGAGGGTCATGGGGGGCCTGCCACTGTTTGTCTGAATGTGAGTGTGTCAACATGTCGAAATGGCCTTCGATTTCAAAGTCCTGTCCAAATGTGAATTTCCCTCCTCTCTGTCATTTCCTCTCACAGTGCAGCGATTGGGTTTTTGATTATTTCATCTCTGTGTTGCAGAGCACCACTTAATAAATAATGACTGGCTGATTGATTTCTCCCTCCCTGTTCCCTCTATCAACGCTCTCCCTTTCTTTCTCACAATCTCTTCATCACAATTTCTCTCAAGACATGCACTCCTCACTTCTGTTTTATATGAGACATGTTCCTTATTCTTTCCCCCTTTCCCATTTCTTTCCAATTTTTCTTTATGTGCCGTACTCCATGCCCTTTTTTGTCAATTCTCTGTGTCCTCCACAGCATGCCATGATGCTGCCTGTTCTCACCCATCATATCCGGTACCACCAGTGTCTGATGCACCTGGATAAGCTTATTGGCTATGTCTTCAAGGAGCGCTGCCTCCTTCAGGTAAGTCACAGTCATGACAGCTGCTTACTTATAAAGTGATGTGACTCTATGCCCCAACACAGCCTGCATTATTTAAAGGCTGGCATAGTTGATAACTAACAGGCTAGATAAGGGAAGGCATATCCCTGTGGGTCTTTTAGGCAGGGCGCAGAATACAGCCGGTTAGATTTCCAGATAAAAAAGTAAATATTTTGTGCAGAGGCTTCTAGTGTGCAGGGATCCAGGGAGGCAGCGTTTGCCTCATTACTGTGCCCATTCCTTCTCTGCAGGGATAGTGCAGGTGGAGACAAGGGCTCAGGAGTCAGCTAAGGTAACCCACACACCGGCCTGAGTCATATCTCTGCACCGAGCAGCTCAGGTCTGCTGTGAGTTGCAGTGACAGTAGCCAGGACAACAACAGCCTCCTCCGTAACGCCAGCTCTCCACTGTCAGGTCTACAGCCTGAAGCTGTGTGCTCTCAGAGTAAGCCCCACGGCTGCCTCCAGCAATATTGAAGAGCTGTCATAACCTGATACATTAGAAATCAATGTGTTGTAGCCTATACATAGTTAAAAAGGGAAGGATGCATTAAGATTTGCTCCAGGCTCAATATGTGTGTGTGCATGACCGCTCACCGCTCCGCCTGTGTTTATGAGCGGGGATTTGCACATATCGATCAATGATTGGCCTTTTTGTCATTTGTATAATGACGACCTGTCATTACGAGCTCTAAAAAGGAAACGGTGACCTGCTGTGAGGCCGGCCGACGCGTCGCAGACCTGCCATCTGAGCTCGACATCTCAGTCTCTTGGGATGAAGTTAATGGGTTTGTTGCTCGTCGGCCCTTCTTTTTCATTCCATGCTTTGATCGTCTCAAAAAAAAAAAAGCCAAACAAACAAAAGAAAAAAAACAATCAGTTTTGATCACAACAGTTGACAGCTCGCATACAGGCCACTCCAGTGTGTGCCGCCTGTCTGTCTGCATCGCAATTCTATCCACTGAGGTGTTAATACTATGACATAGGTCTCATATAGTGTGTGTGTGTGTGTGTGTGCGCGCTCACATGTCGACAAAGCCAAACCTGTCAGCAGTTCACTACTATTGGGGACTGAAATGGCCCAAGAAGGGAGCCATCATTGCTGGGCTTACAGCACCTTCCTCATCTGCTACACACACACACACAGAGACACACACACACAAACATTGACACACACACATCATCTGCTAACGGCCCACACTACACACACTCTCTGCCCAGATAGGTTTGGACAGAACTGCTGCTGGAGTGCAATGCTGTTTGTTCAGGCAGCACTCTCCAAGTCAGAACTGATCTCAAATCTGCCACGATTTCCTATTTGCCTCTACCGTGAGGAAATAATCACATTTAATGAGTTGAATGATTTCCAGTGGCAGCTTATTTGTTTCTAACATGAGAAACTCTGGTGCAACTCTTAGATTGAATTATAAATGTATTGTGTTTTTGAAGTAGTCTTAACTGTACTTGAACAGAGTATTGCTGAGCAGGAACACAAAAGCTACCGTAGAAATGTATTTACAAAGAAATTGCACACACATGCACAGTGTGGCTTACCTGTGCAGTTAGTCGTGTTACACTAACAGTACCGTGTCTTTGCACTAAACATATGTACACGAACCTGACCACCCCTAAGTGTCATTGTTAAGGGGTTAAAGTACCTGTTGTGAATTTTCATTGCTTGCTATTTCTAAAGATCACATATAATACTAGCAGTTTTGTCAGGTAACTTGAGTCAAGTACTAAGTCACCGCTCCATCAGTCAGTCAAGGTCAGCGACATGTTGCCTCCTTCACGAGCTGTTCCAGCACCAGTAGTGACGCAGTTTCATTATATTGTCCGATTACCTGGGCTGTGATGGACTGGTTCACTGACCTCCTGTGGCAGACACTAGTCTAAGATGACATGTGCTGGGGCGCTTCCATTAGGACAATGGCGGAGTGCAAAGCTTACCGCTGACAAAAGAACAAGCGAGCTTTCCACTCAATCTTGCCCACTGACTGCTGCTTGTTTACTTGCGCTCGATCACCTGATTGAGGTTCTGCCCCTGCCCGTAATTCATGTAATGCATTTATGGGGATTTTTTTTTTAACTGAACTTCTGTCTCTGTTGCTTATAAGTAATGCGCAAAGCACAGCTAATGTCGTAAGCATGACTGGTACAGGTACACTTTAAAGGTGCAACAAGGTAAGCTTCAGAAGTAACTTATCTGTCAACCGAGGGGGCAGCATTTAGTTAGAAAGTAAAGAAAATGCTCTGAGCACTGTCAGGAATACTATACAACTAGCAAACTTTATAAGCAACTGTAGGTAATGTTCATGAATGCTTAAGTTGATAAAATCACATTACAGAGGCTGGGTAGTCTGGACTGGGTATGTAGCATTAATTGCAGGCCTTATATATCTGAGGTCTCTGTAGACCCCTCTCTGAACTGTACACATGAATCTGTATAATCCCTCCCCTGTCAACATAATATTGCCTTTAATTCCTCTGATACTCTGGTTTGGTTAAAGGAGTTTTGATAGGAGCCCAGTTCTGAAGAGGACACTGGTTTCATTGCGTATATGTTTCCCAAGGTATAAGACAAAGCTAAACTTGTGCCGTCTTCGTTTCCTGACCCCTACACTGAGAGCATGTGTTGTATATTGCACGGTGCAGTGTTTATAAGGCTGTTGCGGACTCAGTGGAGTCAGCGGTGTCATATAACTCTCAAGATCGCAATGAATCTGTTGATACAAAGCATAATACCTGGGAAAGTGGTAAAATATCATCGCAAAGTTGAGCTGTCTTCACAGCAAGGTCCGCGCCTCACCTCAATGTCAAATGAGTGCGTGTAATAACTTTTACAAGCCACTTCATAAGCTCACCTTGTCTCACATCCTTGGGAACAGATAAAGTGTCCGAGTGGCTTTCTCTGAAACTGGACGCCGTATGTTTCACGATGTCAAGCTCTACCGGGTCAAGCTAGATACAAAGTTTATCCTCTCAAATGATTTGTTCAGTCAGTTTTAATTTAGTGATGACGGCATTAACAAAAAATGCAGGAAAACACAAACTTTTTATTTCAGGTTCTGCTCCCCCTCTTTAATTTTTTTATGTTATAAAAGTATTACACATCAACCCTCTTAATGGGGTGTGATTTTTCAAAGCTAAGGGCAGCTGAGGTATTCACCCCCCAAAAAATCTGAGAAATACCACCAGAGCTCCCTTTGAAGGTGGTTGTACTGCAGATATATTTGCATGCACTATGGGGAAGCAGTGAATGGAAACTATTAAATACACAGGTCGGTGGCAGCAGACCTTGTTTGAGCAGTTTCTAATTTTTTTACATTTAATTAAAAGACTTTTTTTTTTTTTTTTTTTAAACCTCTGTTAACTCTGAATTCAGCTGCTCTCCTCCAAAACCAAGCTGCAGATGTTTCAGTGCAGAACGGAGTGGAGTATTCATTGGAGTATTTCTTTAAGTATCAAATTAGTTTTTTATGAGAGGGTGACCTTGCACAGATCAGTGAAACTGGGGCTTCCCCCTGGAGGCAGTCCGTGTAGGAGAGAGTATGGGGTCCTGCCTGGTGGCCAAGGCTCAGGGCCAGGAGGGGGCCAGGGGCCGGCCAGGCTTAAGCTGAAATGAAGTAACTCGGGGCTGCCACCATGCGGGGCCAGAATCCTCCTGAGGATGGTAAGGAATTTAGCTAGATGTATCTTTAGCTCCCATTCTGTAGCTTAGATTCTGAGTAGGGCTTGACTCTGCTCTGTCCATTTTACCCAAAGCTGTTAGGAGTGGTATAGTAACATGTGAGATGAAGTTTTGTTTTGTTTTTTTGTTTGTTTTTAATCACAGTGTCTAAGACATGGTCTAAACTAGAGGTGTCAAAGTCACTTAAGTTCACGGGCCACATTCAGTCCTATATGATCTGAAGTGGGTCGGACCAGTAAAATAATAACGTAATAATATATAAATAATGTCAACTCCAAACTTTTCTATATTTTTTTGAATGAAAAAAGTAAAATTACATGATGAAAGTGTCTGCAAATTCAAACTGTCATTTTAAAACTTGTAAATTACATGATCAACCATGAACAACCTTAAATTAATGCGTTACAATTCACAACTTACAGGTCACAGTGGATCTACACAGGCACAAGACATTTAGTAACAGGTATAATATTGTTAAAATTGCACTTAAGACATTTCAGGTTGTTCATAGTTGTTCAGGTTGGTCACATTTTTTGTGAAAGAATATTGTAAACATTTTTATGTAATTTTACTTATTTGTTTTATTTATTTATTTATTTTTTACATTAAAACAAATAGAAAAATTTGTAGTTGTCATTATTTATAGGTTATTATGATAGTATTTTACTGGTCTGACTCAGGAGTCATACTCTCTTAATATGACCCCCCCCTTAACAATTAAAAATTGTTAATATCTCTATTTTTGCATTTCACAAATTCACCCCAAGGGCCGGATTAGATCCTTCGGCGGGCCAGTTTTGGCCCACGGGCCGCATGTTTGACACCTGTGATCTAAACAATCACTGATTTACCCCCTTGATGATTATGTGGGTTTCTTGCATATCAGACATTTGGCAAAATCAACGGTCTGATTCCCACAAGTAAGCTCTAAGCTGCTGTCATGTGCTTGCACTGTTGCCATGACACTACAACCGATACGGGTGAGAAAGAAGATTTTGAGCAGAATCAATGGAAAGTAGCCTAATCAAGCAGACAGTGTGAAGTCACAAGTTCTGCCAGTGAGCAAAGGCTAATCACAAAGTGAGTGTCGGCCCAGTTTTCACATATTGTTTGCGCTTAATTGGGAATAATGATGGCAATTTGAGAAAACATTTAAAAAAATATATTGTATGAGATAAATAGGAAAGTCTTTTCACTCCAGAACTCCAGAATAAACACTGTGAACATTTTGACTTTCTCATTTTAAAGTGCATTAAGAGTCGATAAGGTATCTTTTTCTTTAAAGTTTTCAGGGATGATTTGGACTTGGGTCAAGTTAGGTAAATTTACTGCTAGCTTTGAAGGTTATTGAGCAGTACATGTAATAAAGCAAAGAGAATTTATTTTTCATTTTTTATATTTGATGAGATGAAAGCAGCCCATCATCTGGAAACCAGAGAGCTGGGCGGGTCTGTACAGATTCAACACATATTCCCGGTATGTTCTCTGTAATGATTGATGACAATGTGGAGAACATATGGGATAAGTGTATGATCACCACTGGGCACGGTCGGTGAAGTTATGAGCACATCTTTTGCTCCTCTATGCAGAAACATACCTGTGTGTGTGTGCGCTGTTGCAGTACAGAATGGTGATGTGAACTTGGCATGAGGCAATTGACAAAAAGCCAGACTGAAAGCGGGAGCCTCTGCACTCGGCACCACCCCCACCCCC
>JAPQRQ010000014.1:6277483-6289817 GCA_037367365.1 Apogon talboti | reverse complement strand
TTCATTCATTCATTCGCTGTGGTTTGTGTTGCATTCATGACTTATCTCAACTTCACTCTCCCTCTCTCTCTCTCTCTCTATCTCTCTATCTCTCTCTCTCCGAACAGAGCATTCGCTTCTTACAAGACAAACTCGCGTCGTTCACACGTGCTGTAGGATGGTACAAGGGGCACACAAGTGCTGTCATTTCATCCTCATGCACGCCTTTCTGCCTGACAGAGACGTCAAACCACCACTTTCCCAAAAGCAGTAGGCACCACATCAACTGAAATACACTTGCAGATGTGTCTATGCTATCATTTTTTTTCCCCCCTCTCTTTAACACGCTTTTTTCCTGCGGCGTGCACATATGTAGAATTCAAATGCTCTTCTTGTCCGTACTCCCCCCTTTTTTGAAAGCTGTGATGGAATATGACATGCTCATAATATTTCCAAGGCCCTGGCAGATAGCTTTAACGGCTTACTATGCATGTTTTCTGACCTTTGTTTTATTTGTTTCTCTGCCACAGTGACCGTTGAACCTGGGCTGTGTTGGAAATGGCAGATAATCTCCTGTTTTGCATGGGCAAAGCTTTCCCTGCACGGAGCCGAGAATGTGTCTATCTGCTAACCCTGAGGCAGGGCCATTCTCTTGCTTGAGACGGAGAGAGAAAGGAAGGGAGAGAGCTGGGGAGAGAGCTAGAATGGAGGGAGAGCAGTAGAGGAATGGAAAGCAAAGGCATCTGCAATGCAAATGGGTGCCCTGCAACCCTGAATAATTCAAAGTGTTGAATGGAAATCTTGCTTTTCTGATCCCCTGTCATTAACTTCTGCCGGAGTGGGCCATTCTCATTTGGGCTCTTTTGGCCTGCGCACCTCCCATTCTGTACCACACCCTCCTCTTCCTCTTCTCTCTCACCCTCTCTTTCTGTACTTCTGCTCATGCCCACTTTACCTCTTTAGAAACCACTCTTTCCCTCTACTTTTTCATAGAAACTCTGCACGCCTGTTGCCCTCCCGTTTCCCTCTCAGGTCCTCTTCACTGATAAGCCACGTCGTTTCCTTTCCTACCGAACAATTTGAAAAGAATTGAGAGAAGAAGAAAAGAGGCCCCACTCTGTTTTTATGGCCCTAATTTCCTTGTACAGTTGATCTGTGGATTATACGCTGCCAGCAGCCATGGGGGATACAGATGGTGAACCTTTGTGAGGGCCCTCTCTAAGCTCTTCCTATTAAAAGAACGGAGAGAAAGGATTATCTCTCACTTGCTGAATATCAGATTCATACACAATGCAGCCGGTGTATTCATTGAGCGAGTGCTGCTCCCTTTGTTAATTGCTGCAATGGTAGCAGTAGTGGAGTTAGTTTCTCATGCACCCGTCTTTTTGTTTCTTCGTCCCACTCCCCCCCCCCCGCTCCCAGCTTCATTTTTTTTGAAAAGTAAGATGTTTGATGTTACAATGCACTCAGCCTGCCTTTGTCACTGCTGTGGTAAAAATTCTATTTTCATGTTTATTTTTTGCCTTTAATGTGTTGCTTTCTGTGTCCGTCTGCTGTTTCAGCTCCCATTGAGCTGAGAGGGAGCGGCTTAATATATTATTTGATGGATTAGAGCCTGAGCGTTTTTGAATAATTCATTCTAGGTTATTAATGTGACTGTCAGCCGCTGGTGTTTCATATGCCCCTGACTCTGGGTTTTTATTGGTCACTGAAAGCCCACAGACATTGGAATTCTATTCCTAAACATAACACTGTGCAGTTGGCATGGCTGTCTGAATTATACTTGTGACAGATGTGGAGATTCATTAGTGGCTGGCCTTCTCTGACCATGACTTTTTTTTTCTCCATACAGTACAGAATTCAAACTTTGGTCAAGTTTCTGCATTGTGTATCAAACAGTTTCCAATTCAGCAGTTTAAGCTTGGTGGTTCCAAGCTGAAAAGTAGAACAACACTTGGGTTTATTACGGGAGGTAACAATCAAATCGTTGGCTCAGTCCCAATCTCAACCCTGAGACCTAATCTGTAAACCCTCACAGATTTAATTGATGTCGTCTGGTGTATAATTGAATGTGAATGAGGCGCTGCAAGGGCTCAAAATGACATAAATGGGACTCCATGAAAAGAAAAGTGGCTCGAATCTAACTTTTTTGCCAGTATATGGCCCATATTTGATTTTTTTATGACAGTCAAATCACTTTTTTTCTTTTTTTCTCAAAATCAGACCCAGGCCACTTTCACATGTGGTCCTAAATTGGACACATATCTATATATTGCAATGCATCTAAATGGTCATGTTGCATTTTATCCAACTTTATTACATCATTGGAATGCAATGACGTCACAATTCCACAAAAAAAAAAAAAAAATCCTATTTCACAAAAAAAAAAAAATCTGAATTGAGCATAACACCTGCCGTTTGAATGTAGCCTAAGTCAGGTTTTGTACTATGGGATTTAAGACATTTTATTTTACCTTTATCATCAATGGGAGGGGGTTCAAGACATCGCAGGGGAGCATGAAGCTGTATCTGTGCCCAGGTTACATGATTATAAAGTCACGATAAGACACTTACTGGATAGGCAAAACTGTATATGACACTATTTAGTTATATTTTTTGGTTCTCATAAAATATCAGGTTACCACTTTGTGACCAGTGCTCTCAATCCCAGGTCAGGATGATTTTTCCAGCAGTAGGAACTCAAGGGCCTATTTGTCTTAGATACAACTAGTAGAATAAGAAGAAAAAGAAAAAAAAATATTGTGAACTACTGACTTAAACGACTAATTGCTTTATTTGAATGTATTTTCGGCTCTTTCATTATAGAATGGATGAGAGGTAACTGTCAAATTAACATTTCTCTTGTTTTTGCCCTAACAGCATTCTTAAGTATAGGTTAAAGTAACTGGTTGATGAATAAATGAGGTGTGTCATATTCCAGATGCATTCTTTTTTTTTTCTTTTTTTTTTGCACACCATCTTCAATCTTAGCTCCTTCCCCACTTGTTTCTTTGTCTCTCTGGGTGATTCCCTCAGGCGAAATCTGAAATACAGTCTTTTATGTGTGTAAAGGGCTCAAAATATCTGCGAGAGGAGAAAGTCCTCGTCAGGATTTGACAGTGGGGGAGGCCTAAGCCCTCATGGCCTCGGAGTCTCTCACCCTGTGAATGTGGACACTGGGGTTGTTTAAGGGTTGCACAGAGTAATATCCACAGGATTCAGTTTGTCATTTGTTGAAACCGAAATATGCAGCCTCTGAATATCTTTATAAAAACTAAAGTTTGACAGGATTCATAAAATATTTTTATATCGCATTGTTATTTTAATGGATAATGTTACTCACGTTTTTGCATCTCTTTCTCTTTGGGAGCCTTATGGTCTTAGTCTTATGGCTGCTGGATCATTTGCATGCTGCTCCATGCATTCACTGTAAACTCCATCTCATCGTCAATGAGTCTTCATGTGCATATTCTGTGCAGGTGCACCACCGTTGTTGGCCTCCTGCATTTTGTGCAGTCTTCCCTGGCAGGGCCGACAGCTCAGCGGGTTGAATGTGCCGGAGCTCAGAGACTGCTCAGTGATTTGGCCAGGGCATGATGGTACTACAAGATGAGCTGTAGAGAGATGCTAGCATGTGATTGCTGCTTTAGCTTGCTGGTAGTGACGGCTGTGTGGGCTGTGTATTCAAGGTGCAAAGCTGCAACTTTGCTGATGGGGGGGACTGTGATGCACAGATCTTCATTTAATGATTGCAGCAAGTTGTGTGATTGATTCAGTTGCTTTGGGGCACACTTTTTGCATGGGCAGCCTCCTTGTCAAGTTGTTCTCGCAAGAATTAACTGCATATCTTGGTTCTTCATCCACACACCCTTTGATTGACACCAAAGGTGTTGCTTTGAGATTTTTAATACCTTTTTAAATCCCTTGAGGCTCTCCTGATATTTCCCTCCCTTACATACCTACACATTCCCTTTCCTCTTGGAAGAAGTTTGTAAAATCTAATAAGAGGCAAAAACTTTGAGTTTCAGTGACTTTGAGGCCTCCATTTGCGGAACTTTTTGTGCTGTGTCATCAAAAAACGGAAAGTAAACTCTGCTCAGCCCCACCCACACCCCCCTAGCCTCAATGTTCACACACATGAATGCATGATGAGCGATATTTTAAAGATATCCAAACCTTGGGTCCTAGAAGGGAGCTCTTATCCTCCCACAGCTGGTCTCCAGAGGAAACATCTGCTACGAAGCAGCGCCTAGAACTGAGGTCCACATTATACTAAAACCACAAGTCTCAGCTCTGATGCTTAGTGGAAAACATCCTGCAAAGTACCGCTCCCCTCTGAGGAGCCTCCTGTGGTCAGCCTCAGTGAGACGCTCACCTCATCACGCCAAAATTACACAGGCCTTACTTTCTGATACACATCTGTAAGGGGTTTTGTGGCTTCTGGATGCGTTTGAGTTTATAGACATTACTCCACTGCATTATTGTGTCTGGATTTAGGTGTTTGGGTTGTAAGTTATATAGGGTATGAGTTTTTTCTAAAAGAAGTGTTGATGCATTAGAAAATTTATTAGATATCCATTATTTTACCTCTGAGCTAGATTTTTTTTTTTTGTAATATTGAAGAGCCCTGAAATCAATGAGCATCCTTTACCAGCCAACATGGATGTTGGATGAGACAAGCTGTCAGGCTTAATCAAATTTTACAAACATTTGGACAATGGCTGGTAGTAATTTCTCACTCTGTTGAGGAGTAGGGGGCAGATAGAGTGGGTGTGCATTTGTGCTTGTCTTTGTTCTAGGTGGTTTGTTTGTATTTCTTTATGGTTTTGGTTATGTAGGCTGCATCTTCACTGTGTTTATGTGTGTGTGTGCGTAAATGGCCTGTTAGCCATCTGAAAGCAGTTTCCCTCCCCAGATGATGAATCCCTCATATGTTTTTGATGTCGTCCATGAAAGCAGTTTGCGCATTTAGACTTGCAACCGCACCATAGCCCATTTCCACTGGCTCATTTATGCACATAATAAAAAACACTGCACGATTGTATACCCAATTTGCCAGGTGGTTATTGCTTTCTAAATTGAATGAGCCATCCTAAGTGTGATGGTTCGAAGTTGTACGCAGCTTAAAGGCACCATGATAGTTCCACTGATTTTAGCAGAAGCAGAAGAAGAGAAAAACAACAAAACCCACAAAGGAGAGCCGACTTGTTTAAGACGCTGCAGCAGAATACACTAGAGGTGCTACATGGAATTCACACAGTACCTCAACATTGGGAATATGTGCTCTTTACTGTAACTGCAACTCTGTGCAGTATAGAAACGTCCCTTTAGTGAATTTTCGCTTTGTCTTTTATGCATGTGTGCGCACATGTTGTGTTATTTCTCTCCCACAGCTGAAGTTGGATTCAGTGTATTCTTTGTGTTTAACATCTGCACTCATGAGTCGTGCCTAAGTGTGTAGGCGAGTGACAAAGACGACATTACAGTTTTGTCCTTACTGCCCATGAAAGGACTTGAACATACCGTACACGAAGTCTGTATGTGGGCTTGTATGTTTATACGGCCTATTCATACCAAGCATGTGAGGGAGGCTAAGACTGCAGTTCTGAATTCAAGTTTGATGTTGTTATGTGACCTTGGCCAGTTCCATCTCACTGTGGCGATGCATCCATCCCTTTTTCCTCCTGCTTGTCGTCCTCCTACTCCTTCTGTGCTCTCACAAGGGGGAGGTGGATCTGCACAGGAACCCCGAGGTCATTTCACCGTCAAAAAGCAATAAAAATGCACTCCTACTTTTAATAAAGCAATTATAACTCATTGCCGAGTTCAATTAATTTTAAGTTTTCCATTAGGAGAGAAGACTGGAATTGCTTCAGAATTGGTAGATTTTTTTATTTGTACTCCAACAGTTCATTGGTCGAACACCATGTTTTTTTCTCGCTTAATTTAAAATCTGTGTATGCAACTATTGATTTACTTTTTTATCTCTATTCAACACATAAATAGTTTACACACACTTTTTTATGAAACTCTGTGCCGACGTAGTGTTCGTTTGTCCTGACTCGCCATAAACTTTTGTTTTTCATTTTTCCTCAGGTGCCGTGTACTTGGAGGGAGGATTAGAAGAGGCCCGGCAGCTCTTTGGTAGACTGCTTTTCAACACCGAGGTAACTCTCACAGTCTGTTATACAGCTTTAATTTGGTTTCGGTCCTTTGCTTTCATTTTTTTTTTATGTACAGCGTGTTCATATTCACGAATGTTGAGTTGAGCTGCAGACTTGCTAGATAAGATTTTCCCATTTTCATTTTGAGCCCACACACAGAATGTCTTGGCTCCATTCATCGCAACATATATTGTGTCCTAGCCAGCCTTCGAACCCGAAATCTCACACAATCTCGCTTTATCCTGCAATACTTTTGACTAGATTCTTATTGTATGCACACCGATGCACAAAGATAAAACAATAAGACGGAGGCTAAAGAAGATCAGAAAGCAATAGCAGCAAAAACAGGCTGCAGATGGATTGTATATTTTTCAGAACAAACTGGAGGTGTGGAGCATTGCAGATTGCCAGTCTTGAGTAGGACACCTGCTATTGTTTGAAAGCGTGTGTGTGATCAGCAGGCATGAATAATTGATGAATGAATCAGTATTTGCATTTATCTTGGCGAGGGATGTTATGAATCAATTAAATGACTTGCAGCAGGTTTTCATATGTAGCAGCAGGCTTGGCTCTAATTGGCTATGGAGGGCGTTTGTCTGAGATTCAGTTTGTGACTCCCACACACCACAGGACACACGGCAGTTTATCAAGACATGTTTGATCCACATTGGTGAGTCTTTGAAAGACCAGATCAGAGGCTTCAGGACCGGGTCTTTGGAAACCTCACGCCACAAAACAGCTGGGGAAGATTACCATTAATTAGGAGCTATCCCACCCATCAGAAGGTTTTTTGAAAAGAAAAAAAAAAAATTAGATAAACTAGTGATCTATTCTTTTCATTAGCACTTTCAGTTGAGAGGTCCTTTAGCTATTATACTTTTTGCATGGACAAGATGCTAGAGTGCTGTTTGTAGAGCTCCAGTGTCCTGAGTGCCATACCGTTATCTAGTCGTTGTGATGTGGCTCTGTATTTGTATGATCACAAAATCGCTTATAAAGACTTTTTGGAGAAGCTGAACAGATGTGGATTCTCAGGCAGTATAATAACTTTATAAAGGGAATTGAAACATAAACTGGGTGTGTTTCAGCCTGGATAACTTTCAGACATTGGTAATTGTGGGTTTAAAGCAGAGGTGTCAAACTCATTTTCTTTCAGGGGCCACATTCAGCCCAATTTGATCTCAAGTAGGCCGGACCAGTAAATAATAACATAATAACACATAAAGAATGACAAATACAAATTTTTCTTTGTTTTAGTGCAAAAAAAAACTATCCAAACAAAAAAATATGAATAACCTGAAAAAAAAGAATTTTCTTAAGAAAAATAAGTTGAACAATATTCTGCCTTAACTTATCATTTATACATGTGCATTACAGATCAGATCTACAAAGACACAAAACATTTAGTAATATAATAGTTCATAATTATATATATATTTTTTTTTTATTTTTTTTTTTCATTTTTTTTTTCACATTAAACAAGAAGTTAATTTGGAGTCATTATTTATAGGTTATTGCGCTGTTATTTTTTCTTGAGATCACATTGTGATGTATGTGGAACCTAAACCAAAACAAGTTCAACATCCTTAACTGATAATATCTTCAGTGTAATTTTCGCACTTGTCAGATTCATTCCACGGGCTGGATTGGACCGTTTGGCCAGCCGGTTTTGGCCCACAGGCCACGTGTTTGACACCTGGGATTTAAAGGGTGTTTTTTAGACAAATTCCATCTCAACAATAAAAACATAAGCTTCAAGGTATTTTCTTTTACTCACAACTGTACATGTAACAACATTGTGCTCATTAGTATCTCTTGGTCTGTTGTTTTTTATTTATTTATATCTTCCTAATGAGATAACACTAACTGCATCACTATTTTGTTGTATCCTGCACTTACGATGAAGAATACAATGAAAAGTGAACACAGGGTTTGAATGTATAGTCGTACAGCATGGTGCCTGAAAATGATGCCTTGTGGGGAAGAAAACCCAAGAATCCCACTCCAATAAGTCAAAGTATGGAACGTTTCCATATATAGACTCTTAGAACAATAAACTTTCTCAGTATGTGGTGATATTTTTTCACTTTCTGCTCTTTCTCGCTCACTGAACAGCCCTGTCTGAGAGATAAAACTCTGGGCAAAGCACACTAGTGCTGTCAACAAATATTCTAAATTCAATAATATATTCACATTGTAAACTAAAACAGGCATTCGATTATTAAAATTAATTTGGGTTTGTGTAGCGCTGTTGCAGCTCTAGAGATTTCATGTGTGTTTGGGCCGCCGCACTAAGTGCAATGCATGATGGACAGGAGTCACACAGTGATACTTTGTGTGGTTTAAAATAAAGTGTAGGTCAAGCTGAAGCTGAATAATTCAATAACAGCCCCACGGTAATGATGGCGGAGTTCACAGCCTAACGTAGCCACACAGGGTGATTTCCACTCCATGCAACCTATAAGGCCCCATTTGGGAATAGTTAGGGACCATGGGAAAATGTTGTACACAAGCTATGATCAGACAAATAACGTTTTTTGGTGGATATTAAACTAAACTGACAAACTATAGACCGTCAAATATCGGAGTGGAAGGTTCTTTACATTATGCGGTACATGTGTCAACAGCCATCTACTGCAGGTAATACACTGACATATACACCTATAGATATAAGAAACAACGTAATCATAGCTTATCTGTTCAAATATTGAATTAAAATACATGTGTTTAGGTTTCAAATGCATAGTGTATAGGTTGTGGTGTCATTTGGACAAAATGTCCAAAAATGCACATTTGAATAGTTTGTACCGACCTAGTTTTTTGTTTTGTTTTGTTTTTTACAAAGAATAATTTAATATAATTTTTGACAGCACTCAATGACACGTACATGCAGATCTTCCAGCCTATCGCCTCTAACAGACCCGTCAGTGACACAGCAGAAATGAAGCTTGTGTTTCGGTTGCGTATTGCTTCTACAGCCGTCCCGTAGAGTTTTGCGAATGTGTTGGTGTATTTGTGTGTGCTTTCAGAATATCACCCCTGAAACAGAATTGGGAAAATAATGTTTTATTTTTCTCTTTCACCCCCTTGTTTCTCTCTACGATGCTCTTCTTCACCAAGTCTTTTGCTCATTCTCTCTCTTTGCCTAGTTTATTGGGTGGGGAGGAGCCAAGTTTTGTGCTGTATATTTAAAAAGCATATTTACAAGCAAGTAATACTGCATACTGCCATTCAGTAGTATTAATAATGATAAGTGCGTATATAAATATAATTGCTTTAGATTCCATTCAAGGACATCCATGCTAACACATTCAGAGTAATGACTTAAGCTGGTGCTTCAGTGTCCTCACAGCAAGTGCATGATCACCTTTTACTGTCATTCAGACTGAGAATTGACACAAATGATCAGAGAATCTCAGATAACACTTGGTGAACAAAGGCCTCAAAGTGCTGCCATTTATACGGCAGCCGAGGTATTTAACTCTCAAGTAACCATTAACAAGCTTAAAATCAAATATGGAATCCAATGGGAACATGTTAAACTATGCCCAAAAGGAAACAATGGATCCATACTCTTTGTTCTGCTTTAAAGTGTTCCTTTGGCATTTGGGGTCCATTTGAAATGAATGGAAGCTCTGCAGTTTTGGCAAGAAATTGAGGAAGTAGTAATTAGAATAGAACACTCCAGTATATCGAAGGCAACAAGCCAACCAAAAGAAGGAGAGAAAATAAGTCACACGATGTACAACTACCTCACTGTGGCTTCTCAACAACACTTTATGTCCGAAATAGAGTAGGAAGAAGCCTAGCTCATACTGTCCTACCCCAATTTTACATGACTAATATATAGTCCATAAAAAAAGAACAAGTCAGCCACTAAGTTTCTGAAAAATAGCTTAGGTTATGACATACTATACTTATTATCCTTAGCCATACCATAGAAAACAGAATAGCACAAAATAACACAATACAGCTGTTATTTTCTTCTTCAAACACTTCCAGTACCATCCTGGGTTAAATTGCTGTTCCTCATCCTTACGTCTCTTTAAAAAATTGTATCTTATATATTCCTTTAAACTGATTTATGCTTTTACTGTGCTTTAATTCATCTGTTCGACCCCTGTGATTGAAACGCACAACCACATATTTGTATAATATCTACGTGGAAGTCATCCACATTATCATGTACCTACAGCTGCAGTGTTTCCGTTAATTGCCTAGGTTGTTATGGTCTACTTTGGCTTGTCTGAGTTTTATGAGTCAGTAATGTTTTCATGCTAGTCTAAGTCTAAAGCATCTGTGTAAAATGGGTTCACTTCACATCGGAGTTAAGAAGCTGGGTACGCAGCTGATTGACTTGCGGTAATTGTTTGCCGTTATTTCTTCAACAGTGGAGGAACAATGTGTTATGCAAACTCTGCAGGTAAATGTAGACTGAAACCAGACACTTCAGTTTGGACTGACACTAAAGTATTGCTATATATGAAATGAAATAATCTCACTAGCTTATGCGCTATTGATAGTAGTGGGTCTTAGGGGTTATAGATTAGGGCTACACTCTGCAAAACATTGTAACAACACATATAAACAAGACATAATATGAACATTAACAAACATTTTTTTGATGGCAATCTGTATGATCCCTCTGACAAATTGATCATATGACCAAATAACATCATGAAAACATCCAGCCCTTTTTTGCCGCAAACTGAACTTAAAAACTGATGAATGATAAGCAACCCCGTACTCAAGAATAAGTAACTCTTTGCAGCGAGATATCTGGTTATTTTTTACTGACTGACATTACGAGCTACTCTCCACTCATCGATGTTCCACCTGATCCTTCAGCTCTGACTGAGATTTGATCCACGGCTTAAAGCCTGTCTTTAGACCTTTGATTTGATGCACATGAAAGCATAAAAGCAACATGAAATCACTGATCATACCTCCCTCTTTGAATCCCTCACCCATCTTCTTAAATACATTGGTGTTGCTGTATTCAAGCAGATCAAAAAAAAAAAAAATCTGTTGATTATGGTAAAGTGTGTTTCTCCCTCTGAGAAATGTGAACTTTTGCCCATGCCTCTTTATCCTCGCCTTGGAAACTTTTGGATAGCTTGCGTGTGTACAATCCCAAAGCTGACCATAAACTGAGGTCATGTGCCACAAAAATCCATAGAAAACCCAATGGAGAGGCAATGAATCCTCTCAAACCCTGAATAAGCTCCGCATATAGCATGTCTCGATCGGAAAATGCTCGGAATAAGACCTAATTTGGAATATCCAAATAAGAAACGATGCCTCCACAACTTGCATAAAATTGCCAATAATTGCAGTATGTTAAATGTAGTCATCGGTCGACTATGTTTGCGATTCCATTGACAGCTTGTACAAAATATTCGAGGGATTTTGATCTTTAGTGTGAGGGTTTTCAGACATGCACAGTATGGATTGAAATACTATAGCTCTCCGCCCTCCCCCGCTGCATCCTCCACATGACTTGCGCTGTCATACGGAGCTGAGAGGAGACAGATGGACAGAGAGCAGAAAGCCACCCACCAGCCAAGCGGGATGATGGGTAAAGCGGTGGAAAGTTGGGGGGAGGTAGGCCAACAAGAGGTGGACAGAGGGTGATATAAATTTCTCCGGTCTGCAAGAGCCACTCAGATCCTTCTGCCTTTCCAGCGTCTAAGAATGAGTCTTCACACAGCACATTACCAATCTAATGAGATGAGGTCCAAAACTGAAGGCCTCCACATTTTTTTTCCATATCGCACTCCGGAAGCTTTTGCCTCTCCTATTTGACGGTATGCTATTCTATTCACACATGGGTGATCAGTCCTCTACCCTTCTTTTCATTCTGTAACAACAGGATTCTGGCTGGTGTCTCTCCTCGGCACCGTCTTGTATTCTGCCTCTTTTCCTTTCCATTCTTTCCTCCGTCTAACACTCCAGGATGTCATTACCCCCACAGATGTTTCGCTCCAGTCCTCTTATGACAAGTCAAAACAAAAGCTCCGGAGGTACAATTCCGAATTGACTACCTAAGACAAAGCCTGCATGTAATTTCCACCACGAGACCTGAGCCTGACAAACAGTGGCCCCATTTTGTTTTTTTGTTTTTTTGTTTTTTTTCCCCTAACCTTCATTCTTCGTTATTCCCTAATTGGTACGATATTCATGGCTGGAAC
>JAPQRQ010000014.1:6247735-6268153 GCA_037367365.1 Apogon talboti | reverse complement strand
CGCCCAACTAAGTCAAGAATGACAAAACAGATGTGAAAGAGGAGCTGCCTTAATGAGGTTTGAGTGGATTTCAATGGCAGGCAGCCACGGCGTGGGTAATTATGCGTACATGCATCCTTGGCATACATGCATGCATTAGCCTTGCCACCGACGTGCCCTACAGAGCGCAGAGGAATGCTTTGTGGTTGACAGGCACATCTTCATGTCTTTCCTGTTCACTTGATTCGCACCAGTGCATCATCAACCCCAGCTATCCAGAATAATTTACCAGAACGCCATTTACGTTGAGTCTAGATTTCAAAATTTCTACTTTGGTTTATTAGGGAGATACATGAGTGTCAGGCTTTTGGGCCTCAAAAGACCTCAGCTCTGATTCTGCCTGCTGTCTGAACTCAGCTGAAAGTGATGCTTTGAAGCCATTTCAAAAGTGTTTTTTTTTTTTTTTTTCATAACTGCTGTTGATATTTTTTCTTTTTTTTTCCCCTCTCCTCACTTCGTTTGAAGCCTTGCTGCCGGCCATTCCCCCTGAAGGATAGCTAGTGCCTATGAGTGCTGAACTCGTCAGATGTCGTTAGTTGTGATGCATGACATTTAAACGCCTTTCTTTAATTAACAGAGGGGAAAAAAGCCAGAAATGAAATGTGTCTTAGGACATATTGGAAGATGAAACCATGGCATTACCGGCAGCACTCCAATTAAAATAGTTTTATAATACATCTCTGCTCTACGCTCTGACCTGACACGGGAGATTCTGCAAAAGCTGTTTACTTGTCGTTTCTTGATAAAATAATGAACAAAAAGGAGCTGAGCTTGGAAATGTAGAAAGTGGCCATCACCCTTTGAAGGGAACTTATTGGTAAAGTAGTTCACAGTGTGAAGCTAAACAGAGCAAGGTCAAATGAATGTACTTTAGTTCCCTTGAATGTCCGCATTAAATTATGCGCCTCCTTGTTTCTGTTTTCTTTAGGAAAGATGTCTTGGTCAAGCTTACAGTTGTAGCACACAGAGACCAATTAGATATTTCTAGCAGCCTAATTAATCCACCCATAAGGATATTTCTTGATTCAACAAACATGTATGCATATATTTTCTAGAATATCACTTCTTTTTTTAATGAGGGCAGGCATGAGCAGTACTGTACTTGAGGCAAATGGCTTGATTTCACTGAAGTAGACTACCTCTGAACTCAGCATGCCCTGAAGTTAGTGTTAAAAACATAATCTACAGTATTTAATTACAATCAAAGTGATTGTCGTAGGACTCATCAGACTCACGGTGACTCTTACATGGCCTGCTTTAGAAAAGGCGGGCGAAGTTAGAGTAAGTCTGAGTCATAAGAGGCATTAATTGACCCTTTGCATCACCAGATTTACACAGAGAGAAAAATATGACTAAAAACTTAATGACTAAGAGATTCCATCTGCTGCGGATCGTCTCCGTTTGTTTTGAGGCGGAGTAAAAACACACAGACTAAACAGGCCCTCAAGCAGCATATACTGTAGTGGTTCATTGCATTTAAGGAATTTATCTAACGCACTTATGCAGAACGACTTCACTGAGCCAGCGAGGATTTTTATTTTTTTTCTTCCTTGTTTGTTTGTTTTGTGTGATTCAAGGATGCCTGAGGTAGTCACGCTGATTGCTACTGGCCACATATTCGCTGCCTTTTGGTTTCGAGATCCTCTGTTTTTTCCTCTTATTTTGTCATAAAACAATACCTAACAAACTCCAAGACCACGTCGTTTTTACTTCAAATGCCCTATCTCACTATATTACAGAATAGTAAAAAATAAATAAATAAAAAATGTTCATGATAACTGCTGCTGTAGTTGTTGTGTAATCCTGCTCACAGACCTAACCAACCATCAGACATCTGCAGTCGCCCTGGGAGGGGGGGGCGACGACTTGTAAAAGAGGATTGATATGAATTTAAAATAAGTACATGAAAAAAAACAACAGCTAAACTGTAAACTGATATTATGCTGATCTCTTTACATGTACAGTATGTAAAAGAAGAGCGTTGACATGGGTGAACTTTAACATCGCAAGACTAGTTGCCCGGTAATTGATAGGAGATGTGCAGAAAGACACTGAAGAATAAGGAAGAATAAGGCTCTGTGGAAACATCTATTAGAACGAACCCGAGAACAGAAAATACAGGATATTAAAGCGTCCGGTTCTGAATGCACTTCCCAATGCCATTTACATGACCCGACCTTAAAGAAAACATAGCAACTGACGCATGCATACACATCCCTAAAAAAGACAGAAACCCATACCTCGGGTAAAATATGTCAATCAACCTCGAGCTGTGGGCGGCTTTTCTGCAGATCCACATAGAGGACAGAATACAAGGCAAAGTTTGCAGAGAGCATTGCACCATGACCTGCAGCCTGACCTCAGAAGTAAGAGACGATTAAAACCACGGGTTGAGTTAGAATGTCTCGAACGGTACTAAGCAGAGAAGTGAAAGTACTGAACAAAATGGAATGTATATGCTTTGTATAGAAAGAATGAAATAACATACCTGCTACAAAGGGTACAACCAACATAGATAATATCACGGCTAGCTAGAGATGTGAATAAACAACCGAAAGAGAAGGCTAATGATTGTACCTCATTTGTTGATTTGATGATGGTTGATTTGTAACAGTTGACACTTTTACATAATTATTAGAGGTAGAAGCATTTAATATGAACAGGATTAGCAGATCAGGAAAGGGGTACTTTAGCTTCTCTGATTGCACTCTGGGTGTACAAATAAACTTTTCATAATTAGCATTTATTCGAATGTATTTTGTACATGACAAAGTATAAACAGACTATGCTTTTACAACAAAATGAGCCACTACTGTAACTGTCTTTATTCATTTGGGAAGGTTTTCCACCAGGAGCCTCAGTGCTCTGAGTAGTTTGTACCACAGGTGTCAAACTCATTTTAGTTCAGGGGCCACATACTGTAGCTACAGCCCAATTTGATCTCAAGTGGGCCAGACCAGTAAAATAATAACATAATAGCCTATAAATAATGTCAGCTCTAAGCTTTTCTCTATGTTTTCGAGTGAACAAAGTGAAGCTACATTATGAAAATGTTTACATCTATAAACTATTTTTTTAAAAATGAATAAAGTGAACAGCAGTGAACAACCTGAAATTTAAGTGCCAACAGTATTATGTCTCAGCGTAAAATTGCACTTCTCTTAAGACATTTCAGATGCTCCATATTTGTTCAGGTTATTCACATTTTTTGTGAAATGACAGGTTGTAAAAGTAAACATTTTCATTTAATTTTACTGTTTTAAAGAGAAAAATTTGGAGTTGTGATTATATATAGGTTTTTATTCTATTATTTTTTGTTCTATTATTTTTTGGCCCACATTCAATCAAATTGGACTGAATGCACATTTTATAAATTCATCCCACGGGGTCGGATTGGACCCTTTGGCGGGCTGTATGTTTGACACCCCTGGTTTATACCATAGATTTTAGATGAAGTGGGGTTACGGGCGTGTGCGGCTCCATGGGGATCTCTAACTGAGAAAAAGCTATTTCTTCATGGAGCTGATTTCATGCAGGATGCGGTTGACCACCCCAAACTGTAAAACACACCGTGGTGTAAAAGCAGACCTTCACTCCGTAAAGCCTCGTTCCTCCCTGAGTTGCCTGTGTTTTTGTTTGTTTAGGTCCAGGAGCCGCAGACTGACAGGCAGCTGATTGAGACGTCTCCAGTCCTCCAAAAACTGACCAGCTTTGAGGAGACGATCGGAGTTTTGTTCACACATGTGCGTCTTCTTGCCAGAGCTTTCACCTTGAGGACTGTGGGCTTCAATCACCTCACCCTGTAAGTACAGTCTACGGTGTTTGTTTGGCCGTAATAGAGTTACAGCCAATTAAAATGCAAAGTGAGACACTAGTTGGCCAAATGTAATTTGCGAGGATGCTGCACAAGTAGCCAAGGCTCTCTGTTGTTCCCTTCAGAGGTGATGAGCCCTGATGTATTATAATGTATAATATGATTTGAGATGCCAGGAATTTTATCGTACGCTGAGCATTTTAAATTGTTGTATCTGTTGCGGATGTGGCAGCAGCCTCCTCCCACATCATCATTATGTTTACCCCCTGCAGCCCCTACACCGTCTTGCGGGCCGTAATGCTGCCGCTATAACAAGTGATGTCTTGAATGTCATGTTCAAAGTGAAAGATAGCCTTTCGATTACTCGTTTTCTGGCCCAGTGCCTAATCCAAGGGGGTTTCACAGCTGAAAGAGAGAGAGAGGCCCACGGGACTGCAAAGGCTCCCTATCTGTAGTCCTGTGAGGCTATAACCCTGCTGCTCCATGGGAAATGGGGTTTTTATTCACTGGGCTGTCTGGGGCACAAGGTTTGGGTTTTCCTTTTTTATTCACTGCAGCCACATATCTCTTTTTTCTTTTTTTTTTCCCCGTCATTGTCATGCTTCAGCCCACACTCCGATTACCAGGAATCTAACTCATTTCAGCTTTACATTTGGTACTGCAGTACATGCTGTTTGGATAGAGATGTATGTCTTTTCATTTATTTATTTATTTAGAGCTGACATTGAAAACATTTTCTTCTTTAAGCCTCTGTTGTGGCGTTCCTTCAATAGGCTGTAGAGTTACAAATACCCATAGAGATTCCTTTACATTACAGGTGTCAACGAGGCGGCCCGCGGGTCAAAACCAGCCCTCCAAAGGTTGAATTTGCAAAGTGCAAAAATTACACTGATATTACCAATCAAGGATGTTGAACTCGTTTTAGTTCTGGGGCCACATGCAGACCAATATGATTGAAAAGAAAATAATAGCATAATAACCCTTTAACAATAAAATGTGGACAAAATGAAAATTAAGTGTAATATTAACAATATTATTCTGTTACTAATATTTTCTGCATTTGTAGATCCAGTCTGATATGTAAGTTATAAAAGTTTTACCAATATTATGCCTGTTACCAAATGTTTGTGTAATATTCTGTGTAATGTGTATACATGAATAAGTGATAAATCGAGGCATAACGTTGTTAAAATTGCACTTATTTTTCTTAAGAAATGTCACTTTTTGAGGTTATTTACATCCTTTTTTGTTTGGATAGTTTGTAAATGTAAATATGTTCATAATGTAATGTTTTTTATCATCATCATTATTTATAGGTTACTATTGTGCTATTACTTTATTGGTTTGCCCACTGGAGATCAAATGGGGCTGAATGTGGCCTCTGAACTAAAATTAGTTTGACACCCCTGCCTTACACTGACTGCAGAGTGAGCGCCCTATCCTGTTTGTATCAGACATGTCATCATGTTTTGACTAATGAAGTAGTTCACTTCAATTTGAGGCAATGGTAATTCTGTGTATAAGTGGGATATTTGTAGTGGAAGCTTAACTCACTTCTGAGCTATACAACATTACACAATACTGAATTTGAAAGCTAAAGCAAATTAGCCTTGGCAGCACACCTCTGATATCTTATTGGCAGGCTGCACTCTGTAATTGCTTGCTTAGGTTTGCCACAAGGACATAGCTCTGTGTGTCTGTGTATATTGATGTGTGTGTGTGTGTGTGTTTACTGTGTGCACACACACTTACCGTACCCTGCTGTGTAAGTTCTAATCCATCACCTAAATGTCAAACCTCTCCCCACTCATGGTCAGTGAAGTCGATTAGAGGTCCAGAGGTTTTGTCTCTCGCTGAGCGTTACTTTGAGGAGTTTCTAAGTCAAGGTTGGTGCCGACGTTATGTTCAGACTTGGCGGCACCACCTTCTTAATATCTTTCTTTATGCAAAACGGTAGATTAGCTTTAATACATTATTATTGTCAGTTTTCCTGGAGCAAAAATATGAATTCATGTATTTTCAGGGTAATTTATGTTCATTAGCTCATTAGTGGCCAAAGGCAGGTTGACCCAAATAGAGCCGACCGATATGAAAGCTGGAGCCGAGCAACGGCTGCGCACGAGGACCAAAGGTTATACCAAAGTAGGTCACACCGTCGTGATGGAGAGAAGAACGAGGTCAGATAACGCAAAGGCAGGTCAGACAATAAGGTAGACGGCAGATGAGGGACAGGACCCAGGCTGGCCTTCGGCCCATCACTTTATGGACAAGTAGAGGACAAAGTGACCTAGAAGAAGACAGCGCGAGACGTAAGGATGAGAGCTGACCCTGTGGAGAGGCGGAGGAGACCGGAGGCTACCGTCAGACAGCAGAAATGGAGTCTTGTGGCCCCCCCCAGGCGGGGCTTCCTATCTCCTCACACAGCGGAAGAGCTGGGTGTTGCAAGAATTTCACCGTCTGTGAAAATGGGTCTATCTCATTTCAAGTTCAGTATTTGTTCAGTGGAAGTATGCCTTAAGTTTTCAGCGTTGTGAAGAATGACAACGATAAGATAAGCTAAGATATGGGGGACATTCAAATGTAAAGCAGCACACGGCAATAGGCATCAAATACAGTAGAAAAAGAGAAGATAAAAAAACTGATTAGAAATGACACAAGTGTGGAATAGGTGACATTGACGGATTTATTAAGGAATTTATATTTTTGAGTCCTGATGCTAAAAGCAGCGAATCACAATTTCTGTACAATTTCTAAACAAATGCATAAATAAATAAATTATATTGTATATTTATCATATGGATGCTTTATTCTCAATCATGAATGCAATATAAAAATGCACTATTATTTTTAACTTATTTAATGTATATTTATATTTTTTATGTATAATGTATATTTATACATTTTTCTGGACATCAGTTGCATCAGGTCTAAATTTAAACAAAGCAGGAAAACCAACATTTTAAAAAGTCAAAGCAATGATTTTTAGCCATTTATCAAGAAAATATATAAAAGTAACTTGCCACGGTATTATACATTGACATTTTGATGTGTTCATTTCTCTCCCCCCCCCCCATGCCATGTGTTAACAAGACATTTCCATTCCTTTTGCTTAAAATTTTACACTCCCTGAATGTCGCTGCTCTGCTTGACCCCCTGTAACATTTCTTTCAAAGGAGCTGCAGATTGCACATTTGAGGGTTACACAAGCATGCCCATATGAAACAAGAACATTATTTCCCTAAAAAGTGAGAGGAAAATGGCCTGGGAAGAAAAAAATAAAAAATAGTGTGAGTGCTCCCCTCTTTTGGAATGGCCAGGCTGTCGCTGCCTCTTCACTGGGGCTGTTAAAAGTATTTTAGATCAAAGTCAAAGGTGAATAAAGACCTCGGCTTCACACTTCACTTCAATTTCCCCCACCTTACTGGAGCATTGTGCCTCCGCTGTTGAAGTGAATAAGGTATGGCTCTTTGTGCCGCTTCACACAGCAACACATTCCTCTTTGACCTGCTCTATCTCTGGTTTTTTCCCTCCATCTCTTCTCTTATTTCCCGTCGTCTCTCGCTGTCACACCACTGTTCCCTCCCTCGCTCTGCCTCCCATTGGACATGAAATTAGCTCACTCTACACTTTCTCAATCCTTTTCTGCCAGCTTGCGCTCCCAGGCATCCTGTTTTTCCAGCTCATGTGTATATATATATTTATGGCAGATTTTTTGGGAGAAAATGCACAGCAAACCTGCCGGTACACAGTGCCAGTGGTGAAATTATTTTATGGTGAGGCGCAGTATGCAGCACTATAACCACATATCACCACTAATATAAACCAAAGCACATGCACCACTATTCTAAAATATTGATTTAAATTAAAATACAAATACACAGTATGTGTTTTCAGTCATGTATTTTTATATGTAAATGTCACCTGTCTATCTTTCAAACATGCACATTTTTCTGTGACTCTGTTGTTAGCCCTTTATAAGGCACTCATAGAAATACTTTGACATACAAAATTTCAACCTTAGTGTGTTATTGGAGGACATAACAAGAATTTATTACTTCTGAGAAATTTTTCTACATTGTTTTTATTGTTATGCAGAAAATTAAGGTTAATGAAGTTACCGTATTTGGTTCCTTATCCATAAGTGGCAAAATCAAAATAAAGTTTATATAAGAAATACAAGAAAAACACATGTAATGCGAAAGGAACATGTATTTTAGAACATTAGAACATCACTTTTAGAACATTAGACCAACATACATTAAGTGCTGATCGAGACACCTGTCAACATCCACATTAACCCTTTGAACATCATTACTTACATTAGTACCATTACTTCATGGTACCTAACAAAGCAGGTACACTCACTGTTCATGCAGAGGTGGATCTTACAGACCCTGCAGACCACATTGGACCTGAGATTGTTGACTCACTGTCCTCACTGTAGCTGGTACTGTCACTGTCTTTTAATGTGTGTGGAAATTGCCAAAAATAGTCACTTTGCAGATAATGGGTTAAAGTCAGGCATGTCCCTGACAAGTGTCTTTTCCACTGATAGTATGGACAATGCATTTAGATCGGGGTTGAAGACAGTGTGGGTAGATCACATGGCATTAAAAGATTAGAAAATCATCATAAGGGCTAAAAGAAACTGATGATACCACTTGTGCTGGGAATCAAACTCCCACCTCCCGCATCAAAGCCAGTTGTGATACTCACGTAGCTATCCGGCCGCATAATTGTATCTCAGTAGTATTACATATGGACCTATTTGCTGATTCCTTTTCAGAGGAAGGTCTTGATTCTCTTTGGGATGTGACGTTTACTCCTGTGGGTGGTGCTTGGGTGCAATTTTTCTTCGATCTCTTGTATTGAAGGGGGGGTCTACTGGGCATGCGCCATTTATAACGAGTGTATTATGGTAAACGGAGAGCCTCGGGCACAGATTTTTGTGCCTCAAACAGGAAACACGTGACTTGACTGTTCACTAAACGACCAAAAATATTTTTAAACTACACTTCAATGCAGATTATAATGATAAAAATAATAATAAGGTTTATTTACATAGCACTTTTTAAAGAAGGATTTCACTATGTGCTTTACAATAAAATCAGAAGTAAAATATGTAGGCAAAAAAAACCCACACAACTACACACACACAGATACAGGCATAAAAATATAAAAGCAAATGGTCATAAAACCCACCCCTAACTAAAAAGCCTGTCTAAACAAGAAGGTATTCTGTTGCTTTTTAAAAGACTCAATTGAGTTTAAAGTGCCAATGGCAGGGTATTCCACAGCTACACAGTACTCACATGCTCTCTCATGTATATCTCAATTATTTAAATATTAGTGTTTTTTTATTATTTTAGATTTTTCTTATTGTCTTCTTCTTCATGTGAGACAGGTGGGGCAGTGCCCTAGCGCCCTCTATTGAATTCCATTCTCCTCATTTACCCTTTTTCATTTTTCCTTCAATCCAAACTTGGCTCTTCACATCCTCAGAACATTTTCATTAAGAAACGGTGATTATGTTTAATGCTGGAGTGTGTAGGGTGTCACTTCCCCTCTTAATGAAGTCCACTTTATATAAAACAAGCTCAAAGAAAAGCTTAAAGAATAAAAAAAAAGGGGATGACTTTTTTAATTTTTCTATTCACCCTGTGTCCTTGTATGATGTGCTGTCTTTAAGTGTATTGAACATAATAGAAACAAATGTTCATACACCAGTATCCTTTGACTTTACCAACACCTCCATTCATCTAAAGCCTCTCTCGATTAGGCCAGAAAAAATAGTTAATCATTAGGTTTTAATAATAAAAGCGTGTTTAGCAGGCTGTAAGTATTTGAGCACAGTGGCACATGTTTTCATCTTCCAGCTCCGTGTTTCAGCACATTTTAATTTGTGGATTTTGCACAAAAAAATATTAAATATGAGGATTTTGTTTGACTTCATGTGTATCTGCCCAATTACATTTGAACCACTAAAGTGTTGGCACTGCGTGTTAAAGGGGCTTAATCTCCCACACAGTTCTTTCTGCTCAAATTAAAGCTGAGCACTTTAATGTAATATCCATTATTTTATTTAATAAGAAGTATGAAGTCCTGACTGCGTAGCAAGCAAAAATGCAAAAGTCTGTGCCTGTTTTGTTTTCTTTTTTTATTCTTTTTTTTGTTTTTGTTTTTTTTGTGTTGGGGTGCAATGCATTTCTCAGTGTTACTCCTCGACACCTGATCTGGAAAAACAAACAGAGGATGTCAAAACCAAGACTGAAAAAGTGTGTATTTTTTTTTTAGCTTTTCACAAATATTAATTAATTAATCAGAAGTGATATCGGTATTTTTGGATATGACTCCTCCCAGTGTGTGGTGATTATGATGGACTGTAGATTCTTTTTGTTGTTTCCTGATGAGGAGGCTAATGATCAAGACAGTCTTTTATCACATAAAAGTGGACATATTCACCTTTTTATTAGTGGGATGTTTCATATTCACAGCACTTAAAAGACCCTTAACTTTCAAGCAATCAAATCCTTAAGTAATGTGATCAAACCATAGATGTTTTGTCGTCTTCTTTAATCTAAACAATAAAGCAGCTCAATGTTAATATGAGACACTTTTGACACCTCGGGTTGTGTGATAGGACCAGAATTTCATATCCAAATAATGATCTGTGTCACTATTAGCACATTTTCTGTGAATACAATGAATAAGTAGACCATATATACCCGCCAAGTTACGTAATCCACCTTTTTATTTAGAACTTCTTTTTTTTTTTTAAACAAATTTTAAATTAACTCTTTAAAACCTGACGTGTCATCGCTGACACAGTTTGGATGGCTGTAACTCCTTCACTGTTTGTGCAATTGGAAAAATTCCAACGGTTACTGAAACCTGAGACATTGCGCTTTATAGGCTTTATTGAGTCATTATGGTAATTTCACTTGCACCTGTACTAGAAGCTGGAGAAGAAGCCATTTTAGCAGTATTACAACATGCAGTGAATTGTAAATGTCGACTAGATTTTGAAAGTTCTAAGTGCTCTGGAAAAATGGGCAAAAGGACTCACTCACAACATATTTTCTAACCTTTTTATGTTTAAAATAAAAAAGTCCAGACAGACAATTTTAACGCTTAGGGTTTAAAGGGTTAAGCATGTAACACAACCAAAGTATTACAGCAGAAACAATACAATAAAGTTCAATATTAAACCATTTTCCACTCGACTATACTCTGTCCTTACTGTTTGCCACAATTCTTAAAGGTCAGAGTCCTGTTCCTGTCCAGAATTATCCCATATTCTGTCACATTTACTCCTATTCTTGTTTATTTGTGTTGCCGTCATGCAAATTTATCGCCTCTAACCATGTAGAAGAACACAAAGTGTCATCCAAATCATGAAAAATATTGCAGCAAAGAGTCTGTTCTGTGACACAAGGCAATAAATAACAATAGAGGGTGTTTTTTTTTTTTTTTTTATCATCACATGATGTATAGCGTCATGTCTCCCGGGCCTAAATTGAACATTTTTATGGGCATTTTCCGCTATTTCCTGAAACAATGACGCCGAGCTTTTAATTAACAGGAAAAATAAAAGGTCCATTAATCACTAGAGAAGATAAGTGTTATAAGTGAGTAGTCAGAGCGCCGTTTAAGACGCTCTAACTGTGGTTTTACTGTCTGAAACTCCGATCTCTTCGCCTCAGATACGCCGCGGCTCATAAAAAAAAAAAAAAGCGCAGGCTCCAGAAATCAGACAATAAACTTTGACCTTTTTCTCTCTTTGATGTCAGCCTCCTCCTCGGCTTCTACCTCTGCATCCTGCTCTCTCATCTTCAGTCATCTCCCCCTCCTGCACAGAGGCTCTCTATCTGTAGATGGATATGTGCTCCACTGCTGTATATACCGCCCGTGTTGTATGGCGCTGACTTACGAACTACCCCTCACCCAACACTTCCTGCCTGCCTGGCACAGCACCAACCCACATCTGCAATGCTAATCTATAATTCTGTTTAATTAATGACCATTACAGCAGTAGTAGCAGCAGCAGCAGCGTGCCCCCCTCCTGCTGCCCTGTCTAACACCGTGTGGGGAGTTACAGTACGCTCCCTGCCTTTCACCGATGGGGAGAAAAGCAGGAAGTTGATACACAGCGCCGCTATTTGCTTCTCCAGGAATTATTAGAAGGCTGAAAGTTGTTCTCCGAACTCGCGTGCGTTTAAGTGCTCGGTGTGTTTAAGTGCTCGGTGTGTTTAAGGGCTTAGGATCTTGACAAGTGCTCCTGCAGGTGTACCAGAGGTTCATTTTTTTTTTTTCTCCTTTCCATTTATATTTGAATTGCAATCAAAGCCTGGCGTTTCCTTCAGAAGGGCTGCTACTTCAGGCAGCCTCGGAGTTGTCGCACAGCCTGTCAGTGCAGCTGTTCCCAAAGGCCACCCATGAAAATGTACATCAGCCGACATTTCTGTTAAAAGACTAAAAGCCTGGTAGATTTGTTGAGAGAGCATGATGCCTTTCATGCCCCACTGATGTGTAGCTGAATAACCTCATGTAAAAAAAAAAAAAAAACCCTCCCTGTCCCTTTTCCCCCCGCTCCTCTCTACTCTCAGTGCTATTAGGGGGTTTGCAGTTTTCATTTATTTATTTATTTAGTTTTCCCTTTTCAGTTTATTTCTTCATTTCTGTAGCAGTTTCAGATTTATTTTAATTCTGAGCAGTCGACTTGTTTTAGTTTTCTTCTTCTTCTTTTTTTTTTTCTGGCTACATGGTGGAAGTGTCTCTTAACCCTACAAGCAGGATTAGTTAAAGTGTAAACACCTAAACAGCCTCCAGCGACCAAAAGCATTTACTGATCTAAAATGTTTGATAACCTTTGCACCACTAATCCTATCAATACATGGAAATAATTCAGGTAAAATGCAGTTACTGTTATCGGACATGACCCATGTGGACGTTCAGAGACTCTGTTGTGGTCATGGAAACCGCTGCAGGTTGATTCACCAGTAAAACACACACAGTTTCACAAACAGTGGTTGGAGACACTTGTTTTTATGTTCAGTTAATGATATACTTTGCTATACTTTTCCTTCAGTTTATCATTGATATAATAGCCTATTTTGCTTTTATGAACACCTGCAGGATCAATAAATTAAATACAGAAAAATACCGTGATTTTCACTGATAAATGCAACATGCAGAGGGTAATATTATCATAAACGGTGCTAAATCACTTAGAAAAGGCTAAAAGTGGAAAAAGTCACCACAGAAATAGTTGTAGGACTTTAAGGGTTAATTAGTCATAAATATTTCAGGAGCAATTGTGGTGTAGCACACGACTTTTAGCAACGTGATGTGAAAACCTGTGTGAGCACCATCAGTACACCATGATTGTAGGAAGAATATTAGGGACGTGGGAATTTTTTATTTATTTATTTATTTATTTAAAATCCTCTGTTAAAACATATTTTTTCTCTTTGGCTTTTATTGTTTTAATGTATATTTGCTTTTATTGTTTTATGAATTCTTTTATGTGTTTTATTTGTTTTTATGTCAGTGTACAGCACTTTGGCCAACTGTGTTGTTTTTTTAAAGTGCTTTATAAATAAAGTTGACTTGACTAGTACCGACAAAGCAGCAGGTAGGGAAGAATATGTCAGTTTTATAACTTGAACAATATTATGGAATGTTTTTTTGTGGACAAACTGAAATTTTTACTCATCGTAGAGTATTTCTGTTTTTAATCGGGCCAACCCTGCTCTGTAATTTCTTTGCCTCCTTATGTGCCCTCGCTTTACTACTGTTTTACTCTTTATCATTTCATTTTCTCTCTCTCTTTCGTCCTCGCTCTTGTTCAGGGGCCACAACCAGCGCATGGAGTTCCTGGGAGACTCGATAATGCAGCTCGTAGCCACAGAGTACCTCTTCATCCACTTCCCTGACCACCATGAAGGACATTTAACAGTAAGATAATATCGCATTAATCATATGTCATCAGGCTCTTTTCCCACCCACAGGCATATCCTTGTTACATCTACATCTGCACCTGTGTTTTGTGGGGGGTTTCTGCTTTTTTCTTTCCCCTCCTCTCGTCTTGTACAGTTTTACCTGAAATGAAGTTACAGCTGTGCTTTTGTGTTCTTGTGTGTGGGTGATTTATTTTTTCCCTTCCTTCCCATCAATCTTTGAATCTCCGAGTGCCAACCAGGTATTCACCCTCTTCCTCTTTGGTTGTTTCCGCAAAATAACTCTCTCTCAACTCCCCACCACACACACACACACACACACACACACACACCGTATGTTTACTGTACTCCGTGTGATGGGTATTGTCACGAGACAGAATTGTTCAGTGGTTTTCAATAACACATCTTTGTCGGCACATTTTGCCAGAGCTGTCAAGAGTCTGCAGAATAAAGTTGAGAGAGAGTGTGTGTGTGTCTATGTGTGTGTGTGAACATGCTCTAGCTGTAACACAGGTACAAAGCAAATGATCACACTTTGAACATGCAAGTCCATTTTCTGACATTTTTCTGTCAGCGCCGGATGGTTTTAACGCCTTCTTTTTATTCAAGCATCAGCGTTTCTCCACAGAACATCCTCGCCTTCTCGAGGCAAAATGGATTGAACCGGTCTAAAAACTGAGTTTCAATCGCAGAAGTCGTATTTCTGGATATTCCTTATAGACGGAAGCCGTGACGTCACTCGCGTAAAAGCTTTGAGGGAGTGAGAGCTGTGGCAATGTCAAGATGGGCTACATCTGAAATGGAAAAAGTGCCCATTCAACTAGTGCCGCGTCGCCAATTGCGATTGCGTGTGCTATTAAAGAGGACACATCACAGCAAGACGGATTCATACAGTCATATTGCATTCCATTTGCTCTTTTCCGCATCTCGTGGCTATATTTAACATGTTTGTGTTTTTCCTTTTAGAGACGTAAATGTACCTTACCCAGTCTAACATGTTGTCATCCGCCAAGCCCCGAGTCACAATGTAATATTTAACAGAGCAACGCGCAATCTCCCTGAAACATTTACTCTGCATTACCATTTCTGGCTTTGATGAATTATTCCACATGGGGTGTATTTTGATGTTTTGTGTACTTCTGTGTTCCCATGCAAGCGGTTCAAGGATGGAACACACCAAAGCCAACAAAACGTAAACATACGTATTAGCAATACAAATACACACTAAGGGGTATATAAATGTACGTCCAAGTTTCAGTTACTTCGAGTTTCATCAATACAGAAGGGATAAAATGAGCCATGAAGTTCCTATGAAGCCTTATGACAAAACGCAGGATCTCCAGAGTCTAACACTGCGCACAATAGCCGTGTGTGATCTTCCACAGTCTGCATTTTGTGCAAAAAAAAAAAATTGTTCAAAAGTGTATCTGAACATAGCATAAGGTTTTAACTGTGTGACTTGGACAAATCAAGTGGGAATCTTCCTAAGTTACAATCTTGTTGGTTTAAAATTCAGTCTTTTTTATTTTCCCCTGACAGTGTTTCCATGCTGATGTGCAGTGGAGTGAGAATAACAAAAAACTAAAAAAAAAAAAAAAAAAACACTGAGGCTGTGGCTGATTTCTTTGCGGTGTCAGATGGCTGGAGCCTCAAATTATCCTCAAATGGACCTTTTCTTTATCTGCAGCTCAAGTTTTGTATCGTATGACAGTGAATTTTGGGTCTGAAATGTTTCCAGTCCCCTTTATCACATTGTATTTTGCCAGTTCAGTCCATTTTAGTATAATTTACTGCTTGCCGTGACTATTTTCATATCCAAATAATATTTATTTGGACAGAGCTGGGTCTTTATTATGCCTGCTAGATTACCAGTTAGTTTCAGTTTGATATCCAGCGATATGGGAGACGCGTTGAATTACACATTCAGAGTCACTTCTCCTCCACTGACTATCGCTGTCTGTCTGCCATTTCTTCTTTGTGCATTTCTGACAGCTGGACACAGACATGTGACGCTCTGTTTGTTTGTGTCCTCAGCTTCTTCGCAGTTCGCTGGTCAACAACCGCACGCAGGCCAAAGTGGCCGAGGAGCTGGGCATGCAGGAATTCGCCATCACCAATGACAAAACCAAGCGACCCGTCGCCTTACGGACCAAGACTCTGGCTGACCTTTTGGAATGTATGTTCACAGCTGTTCCGTTCATTTGCAGAAATATGAAACAAAAAGAAAAGAAGCTTTTAAAGGCCTTCGTAGGCCTCTACTTATCCGTTTTTCTTGTATGTCTCTCCAGAATGTGCAGTTTAAGATGGCAGCATGAAGTGCCATTATTGATTTTTTTGCTCCCTTTGTGTTAGATGTCAAACACAGTCACTTCACCGCTAAAGACACTGGAAGAAACTCTCTGTGCTTTGTATAAAAGCAGCAGTGATTTAGCTTTTCTTGAAGCTCCACCAACTAAAACGGCCACAATGTCCTACGATTAATAATATATTGTACTATTCTTTCTGGTTGATAAGAGTAAGGAGTGAAAATGACTGAACAAAAAAAAAGGGCTAAACATCCAAGAAAACACTTAACACTTAATTAAAATGTCCTTATTAATAATAGATAGATAGATGGATAGACAGGTAAGTAGATAGGCAGGTAGATACTGTAGATGCAGTTTATTGATCCCAAACTGGGGATTTACAGTGTAGCAGCAGCATGAAACCTAATAAAAATGGAATACAAGATCAAACAAGAGTAAAAAAGAAATACAACACAAGAGCAAACACTATACAATATACACAAAAGAAAATTAGAAGTGTTAAAAAGATCTGGTTAAAGAACCTGGATAATAACTAATAACAATCTGTAATATTCAGAATGAGAGGGTGCAAAATGACATTTAAGTGCAAATAGATGTATGACCAGAGTCATGGTAAGTCAAGGTAATATTAAACCAAATGCATCAAACTTGCAGTTTTGGCATTGCTCTTTTTAATTGGGTTTTGTACAACTATGCCATGAGTGCCGTGCATCCCATCCAAAGAGCACAGGAACCACTCCTACCCAACTATATTAAAAATACTTCCATTGATAGGAAAATATTCTCCACATCAGTGCCTGTGTTTATTAAAATTCAGCAGAGGCATACTGACTTTTTTTTTTTCTGGAGGAAACCCAGGGCAGTTTACACTAGCCCAACAGAGGGAGCTAATAGTAAAACTGACTGTAGTCCAATGGGAATAGATCATTCCAGATTGGCAAAAATGAAGCAAAAGTGGGGAAAAAAAAAAACAAATCAAATGGGTTCTAGGGACCCATTAAATTGGCAAACCTTAATGCATGACTCACGCATACATCCGCAAACACACCAGGGTAAAGACAATACAGACCTTCATATCATTTGCCTTTCAAATTATTCTTGGTGGTGCGGGGCAGAGCAGAGTTGATGGCACTGGAAGAGGACGAGGGTCAGCGCTGAAAATGAGTGCAGCTCTTCGGCATATGAACAGCCGTGCCCTGCAGCAACAGCGGGCCCTCACTGGCCCCCTGAAATATTACCTATTATTCCTTTCTCATGTCCCACTGTCTTAGTCACTGAGATGAGTGAATGCAGCGGCGGCTAATGGAAGAGGAAAACAAAGGGACGGCCACAAGATGAAGATGACACTCAGCACTTTTATATCATTTTCACTTCACTCAGACCCCACTGTCACTCTCCATTCATTAGACTTTAATCTTCTATAACCATGAAAGTAGGAATACTGCATTACAACTAAAAAATCCGGCTTCAGTAAAAATGTATTTGCCGTAAAATATAAAAGTAAATAAGTAATAGCACTGGTTTGGCCCCTTTGGCTACTATACTATCATACATGACACAGTTTAATTATTAATAATGAAGCATTGGCGCATTATTTTCGGAGCTGTTGGAGGTGTAGCTAGTTTAAAATACTTCATATCGGATTTATTAAAGTGGACACCATATAAATCTAAAGGCTGGACATATGATTAATGTAAGAGGAAGAAACAAAGCTTTAATGCAATGCTTTCTCTTAATTTCCATTTTCTCAGATTTTTATTTATTTATTTATTTATTTATTGGATGATTTGAACACTTATTGAAATGAAATCTTAAGATATTTAGAGTGATGGCTATTTTTAACTGTTAACAACTTGAGGTTCACTCATTTTTAAAGGCTGATGTGATTCCGATAATTTGGCACAGATTGGCTTTTAATTAATGGGCTCTGAAAACTCATTCTGCACCTTTGAAATAAACTACCTTCGACTGCATTAGAAAGCACATAATGGCTGATCTGAACATTAAATCACTCAGTCAATAAATCAATGAACACGGAGCTGAAATATCTAGCTCTGTCATGTTTTTTTATTTTCTTTTGAGCCAGGATTTTCCCTCAAAGTCAGTGTTTCCATTCGTGAAAGCTGATATAATGGTTCAAGTCCTGGTTCTGGTCTGTGTAGTATGTAAGCCCCTCTCTATTCTCCCCTTATTGTCCTGTTCTTTCTACTGCGGTATCTTGTATGTGCTGTCAGTGTATGGCGATACATGTAGCGCATAAATGTCCTATTAGTGTCAAGTGTAGATGGTTTTTACATAGCGGACGATCCCACTGTGATGTCACTGGATTATGAAGGGTGGCTGTAAACACTTATTTCACCTTTAAAGATGACCATTTTCACATGGTGGTCTAAGGGGTTGGAACCAGCCCCCACTGGGCATTCAGTTTACAACATGTTTTTTTGACACTTCCTTAATTGCTTCATTGCTCCAGAGGTTGTCGCTTGGTGTTAATTAATTGTTGTATGTCTAGAAATCTGCCCAAACATGCAACAGTTTTGTTTTTTTTCATGAGAATGTAGATTTAAGAGAATACAAAAGCTTGTAAACTACAGAATCTCAATGTATTGTACTTTAAAAACATGTTATATTATTCATCTTGTAAAATCATTATCTGAAAACTAAGGTCAAAATATGCAAATGAGGTGCAAGTAGAATTATTGTTACTCTGCTTTGATGGAAAAAACATGCAGCTGCAGAACCACCTATTCAAAGCCTTTACATTAGATCAGGGGTGTCAAACTCATTTTAGTTCAGGGGCCACATAAAGCCTGAAATGATCTCAAGTGTGCTGGACCAATAAAATACTATAGATAATAAGATAAGAACCTATCAGTAACGTTTTCTGTATGTTTTAAAGTGAAAAAAGTAAAATTCCATTATAAAAATGTTCACACCACAAACTGTACTTGAACAAATATGAAGAACCTGAAAAGTAAGTGCAATTTTAACAATATTCTGCCTCAGGTTATCATTTATACATATTTATACATATATTGTAACTTACAGATCACAGTGGAGCTACACATGAACAAAACATTCAGTAACAGGCCAAATATTGGTAGAATTCCACTTATATGTCTTAAGATATTTCAGGTTGTTTATATTATTCACATTGTTCATGAAAGGTTTGTTTGTAAATCTGTTTTCATTCAAATTTTTTTCGCACTTGAACCCAAAAAAAAAAAAAATAGAAACATTTGGAGTTGTCATCATTTAAGACATTTTATGTTGCTCATATTTGTTCAGGTTATTCATGTTTTGGTTTGTAGATGTAAAAAAAATTCATGTAATTTAACTTTTTTTTTATACTAAAACAAGACCCACTTGAGATCCAATTGGTCTGAAGTGTGTGTGTTGTTTGTCCACTGGTTTTAATGTTCTATATAGTTTACAAGCAGGAGGAGAGCCAGAAGAAGATGCCAACCATTTATCTACTTTAATAAACACTTCTTTTTTCCCCTCTCTCTCTCTCTCTCTCTCTCTCTGCAGCTTTCATCGCAGCCCTCTACATTGATAAAGATCTGGAGTTTGTGCACACCTTCATGAACGTCTGCTTTTTCCCCCGGTTGAAGGTGAGCTCCTATTGATAGACATTCACCACTTGGGGTCCGATCAATGAGTAGCTGAGCCAGGCACCGCAGAGAGAAAGAACCAGGCAGCTGATGAGGAGGAGGAGGAAGGGGAGGGAAGGAGCTAATGGCTGGGCTCTAATGGTGCTGCCATTGACACAAGGCTTGAAGTGGTGCTCGCCTCTTGAATGTCTCTCATATTGGCGGCTCCCTATTTTAGTCACCTTTAATGGGAATCGCAGCTGTGTCGGGGCGCGTTTCATGGGTTGTTAATGTTGGTCGTCAGTGTTTTTCTATTGATCCGAGAGGTGTTTGCGCTGGTGATAGGGTCCGCTTCTTATGGCTGGATAAATTGAGTAGGTTTCCATCCAAATTGGCCAGATGTGTGGAGGGGCGGGATTCTGTTGTCAGGCATCATTCTACTGTCCACATTTAAGCAGACAAACTATTTTGCATTTCCCCTTTAGTAAACCCTGCCATAGAGAATAACACAAACGATCACATAATCATAATCAGAATACTTTATTAACCCATAAAGACCCAAACAGCCGCCGGCGACCAGAACCATCTACTGATCTAAACTGTTTAATACCTGTTGATCCACTAGTCCTGTCAATACATGTAAATAATTGGTGTAAAATACAGTTTGTCATCTTTTCATAGTCATCAGATATGACCCATTTGGACGT
>JAPQRQ010000014.1:6140507-6167625 GCA_037367365.1 Apogon talboti | reverse complement strand
CTCTGTATATATATACTGTATATATATATACAGAGTATACTCTATACTCTGTATACTCTATACTCTGTATATATATATATATATACAGAGTATGTAATAATGTTCACATTCAGAAAAGTCTATAGATTTATTTGGTGTAATGCCACATTTCTTTTGATGTGTCAGAGACATTATATCAGAGTGTGAATGTGTGAATGAATGAATAATGGATCAATAATGTAAAGCACTTTGGGTGCCTTGAAAAGCGCTATAGAAATCCAATCCATTATTATAATCATTATCAGTGTTACTGAATTAGAAGGAACCCATATAACTGGAATATACGTCACTAAATATGCTATTAATACATTACACATGTAAACACGGCTTTTGCCTGTGTTTTGTCAGATACGATGTCTTGAGAAGTGATTGTGAAAAAAATCACAGATTTGATGTAGAAACTACTAGTGGCAGAAGTAATATGCACCGCATTTAAGGGCATATTTATTATTAATATCTATTTTATTCATTTATTTTTAACTATCACTACCAAACTTCCATCTACATTGAGTTTTTAACAGCACCGTCTTCTTCTGAAACAACAGAAACCAGCCTTTTTGTAATGATTTGTGATACAATAGTCACTTCACTGCTTCAGAAAGTAAAATCTACTGTATGTTACCAAATACTGAAGTATGACTATTCTTACTTATAGCATGACCCTCCAACAGGTTGTTAAATGTGATTAAGTGCATTTACTCACCAGAAACACTTATTTTTCATGTAGCTTTTGGCTTGAGAGTCTGGTTTACACCAGCTCTATATGTAAAGTGCCATGAGATAACTTCTGTTATGATTTGGCGCTATATAAATAAAATTTGATTTGATTCTGCTTATATTTCAGAGGCCTCCCATGAAACAACACTACCTCAAGATGTCTTCTATTATATTGCAACATCATTTATTATTGTTTTGATTGAGCGTGGTAGAGATTACGTACTGTGTGTTTAGTAAAATATTAAATGTACCATCAACATGCTCATGTAATATGTCAAATGTGAAAAAAAAAAGCTAATATTGACCATATTAAACCTTGAACCCACCAATGTCTGACATCTCGGGGACTCTGGCGAAGTACGGGTTCTTGGTAAAACGTGGCTCATTGTCATTGATGTCGTGAATCTTGATGATGAACTCGGACTCGCCCTCCAGCGCCTCGTTGGTGAAGCGGTTGACGGCTTTGGCGTGGAGGATGTAATAGGCCTTCTCCTCCCTGTCCAGCCTTTTGGTGGCATGAATGTCCCCTGACTTTTCGTCAATCTTGAACAGGGTCCCGGCTCCTTCCCCGGTGAGGACGTACCTCACGCTTCCATCTCCTCGATCTGAATCTGAATGAAGCTGTGTGAAGAGAAAAACACAACAAAGAGAACAGAGTGTGTGATTATTAACCCTTTAACCCGTGATGTGTCTGGTGAGCGTTCTGAATGTATGACTTATTTTAAATATTCATAAAAATTCAATCATTTGTTCAATAAGAACAATTTCAAAACCTGCTGATAAAATAGACCTTGCTCTTTCCACAGAGATCTGAGCATGCTCAGTGCACCCCCACTGCCTGTGTAATGGGGGGGTTATACACAGAGGAGTGAGTGAGACTGACTCGCTATAAAAATTGATAGATTGGAGATTATTTTTTTACACCACTTTCCTTTTTGTTCCATTTTTTTGTTTTTACTGTTGTTTCCTCTGTTGTGATTTTCCTTTATTTTTTTCTTTACTTTGTTTTTACAGAGTTTTGACCATGTAACTGTTTTCTGGAGTTCAAGCAGGTGTCAAAAAGCAGCTGGACTGATTTAGAAAAAAAATAGCCCCATAACAAAAACAACTGGGCCAAAATTCATACTCTTCTTGTTCTTCAGTGTGTTCCAGTTCACAGTTCATGTTCAACATCCTAAATCTCTTTCTGATGTACATACAGAGTGCCTTATTTAGTAAAAACCTGTCAAACTTCAATCCCTCTCTTTGTCTTTTTCTGTTATTCCACCCTATTTTGACCCTAAAACACACAGTAAAGCAAAATCACTGAAGAAAAGGAACACACGCACATACTCACAGCAGCTTTTATGACACTGAAACAGACGCTAATTCACAGCAGCACGGGTTAAGACGCCCAGAGCACCAAACAACAATATCCAGCGACAGTTTGTGGCATTTTCATTCTAATAAATTTCCACTTTGCTGCTCTCTGTTTCTAATTGTTATAGCACAACAATGACTCAAAGTCCAGTTTCTTAAAAGCTATGAAATTGGCTTAATTTTCTCTTATTAACACCATGTGTCAGTCTGAGCTTTCTCCAGGGGAAAATAAAACAGCTGCTTAAGTTGAGCAAAGTAGCCACAGCTCATAGAAATTTCATTTACATAAAGTTCAATAAAAAAGGAAAAACATCCTAGTAGTGGATATACTTTGACTGACAGGTGATCTATTAGAAAAACATCCCAGCAATGAGCACTTTGTACCGAAGATGTCAACAAAATCTAATTTCAAAGCAGAATCACACATCCACTTAAGTATTACTGATACATCTGACCAATCTAGGCCTTGGCAAAGAAATACTGACAGCTTTGATAAGTGTGTTTGGTGTTATTTAACAGACTCATATCATCTTTAGTAAACTGTCAACGCATTAAGGAGATGACTTCACCTCATCTCTGTGAAATCCACGTCTTTCTAGGGAGGAAAACACACACAAGCCGGAGTGTTTAAAATGTTGCATTCGCCGCTGATGTTACATGCAGGTTGTCATCGTGCTTTTTACCACAGGGCCTCCGTGGCATTTTCACAGCACTGTAAAACAGAATGCCAGTGGGTCGAAGTCTGTGAAGCACCAGCTCGAGTGCGTGCACGTCCACCGTCTGCCAATCCCTGATGGATCAGCAACATGAACAACATGCCAGAGGACCACGAGAGTCTACTTGTCTGTGGAGCTCCTCATTATTATTTGCGCTCTCCCCTCTCCATCTCCAGTTTAATTTTTCCTTTTTTTTCCTGCACGAACAGCAGCTTAGCATGCTCTGACATTTTAATTCCACCACCAAATCCCCCCAACATATTTATCTCAGAGAACTCATCAAAAGCTTGTCCAGTCATTTCCCCTCCCACTGCTTCACTGCCTACTTCCCTTTAATAACCAAGGACATAGTAATAATTACAGAAAGAGGTAAAGGACGAAAAGGGGGCATGTGTTTGCAGACAATGACGCAAAAAGTATCTAAATTTTTATGTTTATAACTCATTCCAATGGTTCTTACCAGTGTTGTGCAAGTTTCTTCCAAACTGTAATACTTTACAGATCACTTGCAGGAGTGAAAATCCTAGTTTATAGTTGAGGTGGACAGTAAACAGTAAAATCTCAGAGACTTATTCCTGGGGGGGGGGGGAATTCTATCTTTTCACTGTGCTGTCTGACATTCTTTCTTACTCTCCTTTGAAACTTGCCTTAGTGTTGTTCAGATGTTTTAAGCAATGATATTAAAAGTAATAATATCTTTATCCTCGATCCATCCTGGGCATGGCATTTACCTGCATCCACCTGCTGCCTTGAATCAGCTAGTAATAAGTTGATTTACTAGTAAGCCAGGAGGCTCATATCATCCATTATCATCACTGATAAACAGTTATCTAAATGATCGATTGACGTTTGTGGCGTGTTGTTTCTGATCACCCGCACGAGCTTGTTGATGATCATTAGCCACTAGCTTAACCGGGATGCTGCTAAAATGCGGTAAAACTGGGGAAAAGCAGGACAAATGTTGCTGTTCCTACTACAAGCGTGTACTTGTTGAACAGTTGGTGTGATGAATGACTTACTGTCTTTCACTCGTTGCGGTTTTATATCTCAGTTGGACTGGCGATTGACCGCGCCCGCGTCTGACTATAAACACAGAAACAACGCACCTGCCGCTTCAGCTGAAAGTTGAACTATACCACTGTGAGGAAGTGGGCGGGGGGGTTGTAATTTCCAAAACTTGAAAAAAACATTGTTTCACTTTTAATATATTAAGAATCACTTGTACCGTGTCTTCATTACATATTGACACATTACTCAAAATTCTTTTCTTATTTTTTTGGAGGGAACAACCTTATTATTGGGGAGACATGTCCCCCCTGTTCCCCCCGGGATTTCCACCTATGATTAGAGTACTTGTTACTGTTATTAAAAGGTAATTCCTTACCTTATAATATTACTGTCTCAGAATTGTAATGTTATTACATGACTCCAGTAGTACTTTTGAGTTACTTTCACCAAAATAACTACAGAAGTAGAACTTAAAATTCTAAAATGACAAAATGTACTATTTTCTTTCTTTTCTCAGTAAGCGGAGTGGTCAAGATGTTTTTTTTTTTGTTTGTTTTTTTGTTTGTTTTTAATTGCTTGTGTTATTTCTCAACATAGACAGTTCTTTTGGTTTTGGACAATGGGTGCATTTCACTATTGCATTTTTTTGTCCTTATCTCTAACAAACTGCAAGTAATACGTCCATCTCACAAATGTACTGTGTTGCCATCTTCACCCACTGGCTGACCACGAATAGGAAATAGTCTAGAACTTTCCTGCCGCATTTTTGATTCCTTAAGGTCTAGTAGTCTTGCTGATTTTTTTATTTTTTCATTTGGCCAATTAAATTATGGGCAAAAAGTGTGTTGTCATGCAAGCACCGAGAGAAAAATGACTGAAAATTTGATTTGGAGTAACGTGTTACAAAAGTAACATTACTTTTTGCTGTAGCGCAGTAGTGTAAGGCATTAGTAATCCATTTTCAGCAATATTTTACTTGGTACATGTTCAATAACGCTTGTGTTACAGCACACTTTTTGCCCATAATTTAATAGTTTGGAAGTAACTTGCACAACACTGACTGTAATGCATTACTTTTGTAACGCTGTACTCCCACCACTGCCTGTCACTGACACCTCACTTGATGTGAATGAATTTTCCACTGTTGTTGTGTCTACAGGCGCTCTTGGCTCTGCCAGTGGACAGACTGCGGGAGGATATTGTGCGTTGCAGCTGGGTCACATGGGAGCACATTGCAAAGTCTCTCTTCTCATCATATATTAAAAAGCTTTTCATCCCAGGTGCTCGGAAGCTTTACTAATTCATGCTGTTTTATCAGGGCAAAGCTGGCACATGTGAGACGAACAGCTTTGTGGATTAGCATCTTTAACACTATTTTGTTCGCCTGCTTGAATGCGGGTAAAAATGACTGTTTTCATTCCTTTCTCTGTCTATCTAACCAAGCCAGTCGAGTGTGTTGCAGAATTTTAGCATCTTCGGATTAGGATCTAGCACTGTTTCACTCACCCACTTGAAATCTGGTCAAAACAAGTCGTTCTTTTTTTTTTTCTTTCGCATTCTCTCTGTCTAACCAAGCCATGAGAATATCCTGCAGAATTTTATTTGTTTTCTGTTCTGCTTTACAGTATGTGCCTCCAAACAGAGACTCAGTTGGCTGAAAACAATCCACTTCAACATTATTATCTTTCTCCCGCTGTTATAGCTGCAATGTCCTTCTCTATGATTGTCTATCAAGCTGCCTATCTCTGCCGGCACAACAATTCAGTTAATAACCGTTGAGTCCTCTCCTTTCGGCTGAGATGTGAGATAGACAGTGTGACATATGCTGTGTCGACTGTCATTTCTATGGAAACGGAGAGATCTTGTGGTTGTGAAGAGTTCCTCCTTGTTTCCCTGTAGGATATTACAAAGCGGCACAGAGTATCGAACTCCAGCGCTTGCTGCATTGACCCCGTCCCTCCCAGTTGCCCACCTTGCTGGTAAGGAGAATTTACTGCTGCCCTTCTACTCAAATTAAGAGGGGGGGAAAAAAAACCTCTCCCAGAAATCAATGTGGCAGTCCAACGTGCATTCACAATGGCCCTTTGATCAATTTATATCGAAAATACAATTAAACTGTCACAGGGGGAGAAAAGAAAGCCACATGTGCATTCAGTATGGTCACCAAGAAGCCCTGGCACATCAATAGCGAACCATTCCTCCTCTGGCCTCCTATGGTACCAAATCGTAAAAAAAAAAAAAAAGCCAGAGAGCATGACGCTATTTCCATTAACACTGGGACTTTTGCTCTTTTGTCAAAACGGAGAAGCGCACTGCAGATTTAAAAAAAAACAAAAAAAAAAAAAAACTTCATCATATCGAGTCACCGCCAATAAATGACCCATAAAACCTCATTTTCTTAAAGCAACTAACAATAAAAACCAGTATTTATAATTTATTTCACTACACCGCCAAATTCCTTATAATATCAAACCATTTCTGTCTATAATACAGACTTAAAAACATCATTTAAATGCTTCTGGAAATACACTGCAGATGAGATTTGTACTCTCATATGTGTACAGTAAATATAAAGCTAAAACCAATTACCTTAGCTTAGCAAAAAAAAGACTGGAAGCACAGGAAAACAGCTGAATATAAGAAAGTGATTAAATCTGCCTACAAGCACCTCTTCCACTCACTAATGTCATATCTTATTGGTTTAATCCGTGCTAGTTATGCTAAGCTAAACTAACCAGCTGCTGGCTGTAGCTCTTAGTGGTATTAATACTGTTATTAGCTTTTAGCAAGAAAGCAAATAAGTATATCTGCAAATATATATCTTACTGTGAAATAATCCTCTACTGAACTTATTAAAAGTTGCAAAGTCAATTCATAGTTTTTCAAATTTAGAGCTGCACTTAAAACATGCACGTTTGCTTAAACTTGGTGAATTTTGGCGTGAGTCAGGTCAGATTTTCACCGTCGATGTTCATCCAATTACATATTGTGTTACTGTTGTGATTGAAAGAGCAGCAGAAGTTGTCATGTTTAATTTATGAGCAATTATTTCATAAAGGTTGATTAGTAATAGATGTATGACTAAATATTTGCAAATATTTTTATGTTGATGCAGAAAATGGTTGTAATGTCAGAGTATAAACAGAAATCTGATTATTTGGACTAAAATTGGACAAAATTATTTACAAAAAAAGATGTAGTTGGGCTGTTAATTTACAGTAAGTGAAATAATCTGCTGAATTTATTAAAAGTTTCAAAATAAGTTTAGTTTCTAAATTTAAGAGATGCAGTTAAAACATGCAAACTTGGTTAAACTTGGTAATTCTATAGATTTTCATTAGCAGTGTTCATCCATTCATCTGATTTTGTTATTGATTTGACCGAAAGAGCAGTAGAAGTTGCTGTGCTTAATTTATCAGGTTAAAGGCTGATTAGTAATAGATGTACGTTGATATATTTGCAAACAGGTTTGATTTTGAAGCAGAAAATGGTTGTAATGTGGAAATATGGTAATGTGGACTAAAAATAAACAAAATAATTTACAAAACAAGGTGAATTTATCTGCAAAATTACTGGTCTGTTAAATTTACATTACGTGAAATAATCTTCTGCCGAACTTGTTAAAAGTTTCAAAGTCAGTTCACAGTTTTTAAAATTTAGAACTGCAGTTAAAACATGCAAACTTGGTTTCAGAAGTTCTCACTTTTTAGAAAAGTCAGGCTTTAAGCAACTCAAAGGCAAACCACTAGGGAGGATTCTTTTTTTTTTTTTTTTTTTTTAAATACATCAGTTCTGAAACAAACTGCTAAGGTTTTTACTTTACATCATCAGTGGCATGATATACGTTTCAAAACCTTCCACTTAATTGGTTCTCTCTGCTTAGTGATAACCACAATTTTTCCAGTGGTTGGCATTTTTTCACAGAAGATATTTGTTTCTATTCCTACGTGCTTCATCTTTCGGTTTGAAGTGGGCTGAGGAGTGAAGTGGTACTCATCAGACATCTGTGCGTGAGAACTTAGAAGCGAGCCATCTTTGTTTGGGAAATTTATCAGCTTCAAGAGGAGCAAATGTTAGTGGAGACTCGATTTGGCCGCCATTTGTGCTTCACTCGAGTCAGGCCAAAAAGATGGCACTGGAAATAGGCTGGTTAGGGCAATTAGCCAGTTAGCCTTTAAGGCCTTGTGTCCTGGCCTGTTGAGAACTGGCTGCCTTCTATGTAGCCAGATGGTAGCCTCAGTCTGTGCACAAAAATAGCCTATCAAATGCCTGTTGATGTGTAAACTTGAGATATGTGGTCAGAGCTGCAGAGACTTAAAGGTGAAATGTCAGTTAACATGCATTTCTCTCTTGTGGACATCTTTTGTTTTGTGTCCCGTGCATAATTTGCAGCATGTTAGCTTTTAATTAAGGGCAATTGCGAACAGTTTGTGTACGCTTTGCTGCAGGGTTGTGTCTACTACCCAACTGACGTCATGTTTGCAGTGTTGATTCTGGGAATATGGAATTTTTAACAATCTGACAAGGAGGTTTCGGCTCTAATAATGCACACAAGTCACAGTCTGTATTCAAGGTGGCTCACGGCTGTAAGTGTACCTCTAAGTTTGAACATTTTAACACATGGAAAGTCTTTCATTAGCAATGTTTGTTACTTAATATTTAATTTTCTACAAACCTTAAAAGACTCTTCTGTTAGGAGTAGTAATTTCCTTTACTTATGTAAAAATGGAAATACTACACAGTAGAAACAAAAGCTGAGTGAAGATACTGCTAAAAGTATTAGTATCGAAAATAACAGTGGTCATTATGAAGTTTTTTTTTTTTAAATCACTAATAAATACTGTATATACATGGATATTTTAATGTTGTAGCTCATCAGTGCAACAGTAACAGTATTTTTTCATGTAATATGTATAAAACATCATAAGTATATGACTATAAGATGGATAAAATAAGTATAATAATTACAGGTGTCAATAAAATGCAGTGTGAAAACTACAATATCTCTGAAATTTAATTAACAGTATGCAGCAGTGCAACATGGAAATACAAAAGATACAGAGAAAACTGTGTACTTAACTAGGAAAATCTAATTTGTTTTTATTCCACCACTGGCAGGAAGAATATTTTACTATGCTTTAAATTAGGATAAACATGTTTCAAGCATGGTTTACTATATTCAGCAGCAGTGAAGGGGTCATTTTAGATTTAAAGCTATAATATGTAATGTTTCTGCATTCAAATATATGGGTTTCATCTATGTTTTCTCTCTGTTTATTTATTGTGTTATATTTATCCTGAGTGGTAACATAATCTGAGTGCCGCGGGTAAAAAGGTCGTAGTTAATCTGGGATTAACATTGTTTGAAATACTTTCAATTTGTGACCCTGTTTGTGATGTTACACACTGTAATTACATATCATACAAATGATCATACATAATATCAGTACACAGCAAATGTATAGTTTGTATGACTTTCCATTTAGGTTGATTTGGAACATTACAATGATAAAAATGTTCATGTTATTTGTCAATAATTACGTTGACAGTTATCATGTCAAATCTATATTTCTTAGTTATAGGATGATTTTTCTTAATGAATGAGATTTGATGAAACTGTACTTTTTAGATAGTATAGAACATTCAAAACAATAGCAATGATAGAATTTTTTTTTTAGTAAAATTAAATAAAAACTAAGATTATAAAGAATTTCACCAGCATAGATGACAATGTAAAAAGAATTTTTGTAGCCCAATGAAATTCCTGAATTCAATGTGTCCCAATGCTATTGTCCATGTAAATGAATATTATGTTAAATGTAAATATTCATCTAAATTCATTAATTTTATCTGATTGAATGATCCATTTGATCACCACTAAACATGCATAATTCAATAAATGCACTGTGAGCAAAACGTTAATACACTATAGACATCATTTCTCAGTCAAGTCAGATTTTCATCAGCAATTTTCACCCAATTATGTGTTTTGTTAATGTTTTGATTGAGACAGCAGGAGACATTACTGTGCTTATTTTATCCCTAATCATTGCAATAATGGATGTAAGTGGAAATATTTATAAATATTTTTTATCTTGAAGCAGAAGAATGGCGCTAATGTCTGACTAAAAACAGAAATCCAGTAAAAAAAACATGGATTCAAAGGCTTTTGGGTCGTTATTGTAGCCTGATCAAATTAATAGAAAATGGGATTAGATGATTAAACAGAAAATGTGCTTTATGTTGTCGAGTCAAACGTTTCATCTTGAGGAAATACTGGTACCCTTCATGAATCTTAGTCATGAAACCCTGACCAAGCCTATGTGTGAGCGAAACAGCGGTGGGCGGGCGATCGCACTTACGAGGTGTCACAGTGATGTCGTCGCGTCTCGTTCATACATCGCGCCGCCGCTGTCAGACAGATGTTCGCCTGTCTCGTCCCTGCATGACCTCATCACACCCTTCCCTCCGCCGCTCGCACCATGAAGCATAATTGAAGTCGCCCCCTCCCAGCGCACTAGGGGGAACTTATCGCCTAATCAACAAACACTGCCAATGTGTGCTCCAGGTCGCCGCTGGAGACCGGGGGGCTGCCAGGCGCTGGTACCGCCAAGCCCGTCGCATATTGCGCACTCCTTGCCTCTATGCCAAGGTGAGCAGCTGGTAATGGGGTGCATGAACAGAGACCAAAAAAAACCCAAAAAAAACCGCCACCCCGCCCCCAACAAACAAACAAATCCCTGCACCTCTCAACTCCGCTGCCAGACCCTCCCGCAGGTCGCCTCAACTGCTGAGTCATACAGGACAAGACTAGGAATTGTGTTGTGTCTCCGTTCAATTGCTTTTACCTCTTTCTTCTGATTTGCAGCCCATTACTGGAGGCAAGTGTTTGCACGTGCACGCTGCAGTGTTTGTTCACATGCAGAGAACATTGTTCACTTGGTAGGGACTATGTTGTGGAGTCTACCCACCAGGCCCAGAACCACTGGGGCCTATCAGAGGCTGTAAATACTTTATGAGATATGATAGTGCAGCACAAACACTCCTCAACCACAGGCCATTAACCATTTTCAGTGGATGTGTGCCCTTTGGTAAAGTAAGAAATAATGAAATAAACAAACATTCTCTTCCCCCAGTGACAGCCTGGGCCCTCCGAGGCCTGTACACAGCTCGCCTGCTAATGAGAGACAGCGCACAATTCCCGTCCTGCAGGGGGGGGGGGAAATCATTGGCCAATACAGCAAGATTAGCAAGATTAGCAGCCAACCAGCTCCCAAACAAAACACAGCCAGAGTCTCCTTTTCCCTCTCATCACAATCGCTTCTTTTAATTCCTTCCTGTTCCAAATGCTTTTGTTGCACTTGTTCAGGAAAGATTGCAGTTTCATTTGTTAGCGGCTCGATAAAGCAGTCGTAGAAAAAAAAAAAAAAACAACCGGGAGAGATTGAGTTGGCCAAATAACTAGGGACGACGTGTTGTAATTCAAGTGTAGTTTCATCATTCTATCTTTTACTGTGTGTCAAGAGCTGCTCCCTTGTTTATAATAACCTGCCATTGTGTTATTTCCAATTCATTTTTTTCAGCGCAAACAAAAGTGGTTTTGTTCCATGCTGTGTTCTCTGGTTGCTGTGATGTCACTTGCAATGACAAAAGCGTTTCCTTTTGTGGTTTTTTTGTGCAGTTTTCTTTCCGTTAGAGCCACCGTATTGTAAAAATATGGCCTCCACCTGAGGATACAGATGCAGATGGTTGTTCTCTATGTTGAACCATGTGTTCAACTCAAAAGCTATTCATTCCCTTCAGGGCTTCATTCATCACTTGTACTTTATCTAGCAATTAACAAACAGTAATTGCAATCAGATAAGATCTACGTACTGCAATCCTATGTGACAACTGGCTAGTGAGCCGACAATGAGGAGAGGCACCCAGCTGCATGTACTTGGGGGACGGGGTGGGGGGGGCAACAAGCGCTCAGAGTCATGATTAAGTGTGGCGCTCAAAGGTTGATGCCTTAATGGCGTCTTCAGGAGGGAAGATCTCAGGTCACGGCCTCTGGTTCTGTAAAGTGTATACCACACACTGATAATCCATTCTTCTTCAGCTATTAGTCCTTTTACAAGCTAAAAGGACGAGTGGCACATCAATCAGCACTCTTTAAAGACGAAGAGGTTTGATCATGCTCTGCTCTTCCGTTTGATCTTCACTCACTCTTTTATTTTCTCTTCTATTCTACTTTTTTTTTTTTTTTTGCCGTATTTGCTCGCCTCGTACCACAGTGAATGTTGTAATCCTTTTAGACCGGGGCTGAAAGTCAACTCAGGGAGGACGTATGTTGCAGAATCCCATTTGGTTGGATGACTCTATCCTCCGTGGACGCACGATAGGAATGCAAAGCACTAGCCCCATTCAACTCCTCACACAAAACAGCCTTTCTTCCTCCCCAGTCGTCCTGACCTTGCCACAACACTTCACAATCTCCTCAATTACAGTAGGTTGGAAGAGGAGACTGATATCTCGACTTCCGCTCGGCTGCATGTAAAGTAAGCATTATTTGGCCCGTCTTCTCGTACGTCCCCCCAATGTTATCTGGGTCGACACTATGTTTTCATTTGTTGAACAAATAATACCTTCCGAGGAAGTCATATTTCATGTAGGCTAAGACAGACGCTTTAGGATGCCCTGATGTGAGTGGAATGGACATCGCGTAAGCAGCCACAGAGCTGACAGTAAGCACAAAATATATCGGACAGCCAACAGCAAACAAAGCCTGCGGATGGATGGAAGTCCGATACTTGAGCATTAACCGATCGGAGTATCATGTCATGTTAACTTTCAGATGAAAACATGACTCTTGAGACCAAACGATGCACGCTTATAGGATGTGGTTTGTGTTGAGGCATCTCATGTTCCTTTGGGGATGTAGTTGGATTATGTTATCTAAAAAAAAAAAAAGAAAAAAAGAAAAAAAAACACAACGAAAGCTATCACAGGTGTTTATATTCATCATAAAAAAAAATCAAAAACACTAAACTTTCCAAAGTTGTAGCACTAATTTATTTTTCCGTGGCTGTAATATGCAAATGAGGAGATATCTGGAGAAACTTGCATTAATTCCGGCTGATGGATGGGGAGAATTTAAAAAAGTCTGAGCGGTGCATCTTCATAAATATGTATTGACAAGATAGTACATAATGAGACATTTTTTAAATGAACAAAAATAGCTACTTTGGAATTGTCAGCATGCAAAAAGTTTAAGTTGTGTTGGGTATACAGTAGTTCCCCCAGAAAAGTGGAAAACACTTCTATCCCTGAAGAATAAACAAACAATAGAAATGGAGGAAAATACACTAAATGAGGGAGGAAGTGTGTAGGAGAGCTGCAGAGATATACAGGGTGTTTTTTTTTTGTCAATGTTGCAAATATTTTGCACTCTAAAGAGGTCACTAGTGAGGTGGTGTTACATCACATAAGCTGCTGTATATTTGGCTTTTTCCTTCTTTCATAACTGCTCCAGAAGCTACAGAAAAGCCAACCGTTCAAATATCACTGACCAGAACGGCTCTGAAAACAGCAGCATTGGGTTTGTCAAAGAAGAGGCAATAAAATCTCGATTTCCAGCCCGGGTTTGTGTTGATATTGTCTACGTTGTTTATGAGCAGCGCTGGGTATCAATACTGGTGCAAATATATTTCAAGCAAATATAATACTTGAGGTTTTGCACAGATAGCAAAACATTACTTTTCACTATCTTTCTGTGAGGAATATAAACATATATTTCAACACAACAAAAGAAGCCAACGTTCTCATTTATTGTCCTGTGAATCCAAATAGAAAAGCAAGGCCAATAGTTTATGATTTTTTTTATTATTAAGCCACACATTATGAGCTGTGTTTACCTCCTTTTTGTCAGTTGAAGCCAATGATTACTGTAATTTTACCGAAATAACAAAGGTCTTAGCTCTAATTTATTGGTTAGTGACACTGGTCAATTTATTTCTTTCTAATGTCACGTTTTAAGTTAGCCCGAGGCTCTCCAAAGGTCCAGTGTGCAAGATTTATTGGGATCTAATTACAGAAATTAACTATAATATTCATAATTATTTTCTCATTAGTGTATAATTACCTAAAAATAAGAATCATTAAACTTCTCACCTTAAAATAGTCCATCTACAGTCTGAGCAGTTGTTTTTACAGTTTTACAGCAGGTCATTACTATGTTTGAGTGAGGAACAGAATTTATTACTCTGTCAACAAAAAACCCACAAAGGGCATCACTGTAGGGGACAATATGGTAGAAGGTCTAAACATCAGTAAAATGACATATTATGAGCACCTTAAATTAAAAACATAGGTTTTGCTACCCTATGTGATCAAAGTTCAAGGGTTTTTTTTGTAGGAGAAAATTATAGTAAATCTGATTACAGTGTGAATTTAGTATTGTATAGCTAGCTAACTCTCAACAGCCCTGAAGACATTGCTGCTTCACCCCTGCTTCTTCTTCTCAGTATTTGGTGTTTATTGTCAAACCAGCTTAGAGGTACATTACCGCCACCAAGTGGACCGGAGTCGTTACACTCTCTGTCCTGTGCTTTAGTAGTCTCCTCTCTTCTCTTATGTTGTGTGGAAGTGGGGGCACCAACTTTTAAAATCCAAAATACCACTTCATTGTGGTGTCTGACCACATATTAGACCAGTTTAAAAAAATAAATAAAAATACACTGGCCCAAACATAAAATCAGTCTCTACATATCCTTCTCTAGAGTCATTGTGCACTGTCATGTGACCCTTCCAAGAAAAACTCCAAATGACAGTCTGGACTATGAACTGTTATTTCAGCAAGGACTCCGAATTAAAGTCACCGTCACGTCCCTAAAAGTTAAGCCAATCATTTTGTTCACACACTTCTGGCTAGTTACACTGTCGGTCAAGCATGCTGGTTGATGTATTCTCTTATGAGTTATTGATTCCTCCATATTTTATGATGATGTTTATCTATGTACATATTTGTGTCAAAATACTAGGGTAGGATACATACAGACATATAGATATAAAAATCATGACATGGATGAGCATTTTCAATTTGCCTCCCTGGACATATGTCATGCAGAAACACATAACAGTGTGTTTTAGTGGGATGATGCTATAATAAAGAAGGCATTTTAATCATTTAAGAAGAGAGACCTTGAAGTTTTCTTGGATATTAAGCATAAATTTTGTGTCGTATGGAATAAAACCTGATCTGAAACTGATCTGTGCAGTACTTTAACAGGTTTAACTCAGTACTTCAGTGTTTATATATACAGTACTTTAACAGGTTTAACTCTCTACGTCAGTATTTATATGTGCAGTACTTTAACAGGTTTAACTCAGTACTTCAGTGTTTATATATACAGTACTTTAACAGGTTTAACTCTCTACGTCAGTATTTATATGTGCAGTACTTTAACAGGTTTAACTCAGTACTCAGTGTTTATATATACAGTACTTTAACAGGTTTAACTCAGTACTTCAGTGTTTATATATACAGTATTTTAACAGGTTTAACTCAGTACTTCAGTGTTTATATATACAGTATTTTAACAGGTTTAACTCAGTACTTCAGTGTTTATACATGCAATACTTTAACAGGTTTAATTTAGATTAGACAACAGCAGGCTTTGGTTTTGTAATCCTCATGTAGTTATAAAAACAAGAGATAACAGGATTTTTAATTACCTTTCCGACATACTGCATGTCCGTCCCGGTGTACTCCTCCAACAAAAAGAACTGGTTCCACATCCATCCTCGTTTGGAACGCCTGAGTGGCACTCCGTTGGCGTCCTGTCCCGTCAGCCCTGTGGACCCCCTCCGCCCCCCTGTAGTCCTTCGCAGGGCCCTGAGTCCGTACCCTGGAGAGCTGAGGTGGGCCATGACCCACAGCACTAGCAAAACGCAAAATTTCCTTCTGTTCATGCCTTCTGTCTTCTCCGCCCTCAGTGGTCCAATCCAGAGTCCAGTGATCTTTGGTCAGAGTATCGGATCAGTCCTCATGCTGTAATCTACTGAAGCAGGAGAAGGTTCCTCGGTTTCACATAGGGCGGCAACCAGCACCTGGAACATTCACAGAGAAAAGGAGACTGTCAATACTGGGCGGGGAGGAAGCAATTTCTCACTGCTGAAAGTGTCGATTCATAAACTGTAGTCAAGACGAACCCAGCCAAATTTCAGCTTTTTTGAAGATACACTTCAGCTGAAAATTGAGTCAAAATCAAGGGCAAAAAAAAGAAGCTCAGAGATGACAGAAATGAACAACAAGTCCCCACAAGTCGCTTTTCAAAACACATACTCCCAAAAACCAGCAGAAATAAGGATTTATGAAGATATACTAGATCTGAAATGATAAAACAAGAAAACCAATTCATAAACAAAAACAGCGCAGCATGGAAACAGCAAATGAAACCAGAAATGAAATAATAAAATGACTGGCCCTGGGTTTATTATTCATATCCCCCTCTTAGATCCTTTGCTTTTCTTTACAAACTGTTTTCCGATGCTGCTCTCTCAATTCAAGTGTTTTCACTCTCAGATTTTTACCCTGTTTGACATGACACAGACTCAACATGTATAAAAAGACACGTAAGTGCTTAATTAAACCTCAAAAAAGCCTTGTTAACAACACAACCATGCTAATTGCATTTCAGATACATACACAAACAAAACACTGTCAAGATTCATACAGTCTCAGTACTTGTGATGAGTTGCCGACCGGTGTTCAGTTGTGCATTTTTTCACCTGTGGCGTGATCGTTTAATGAAGCAAAAATGCTGGTTTAATATAAAAACATATTTAGTGGTGGCCTTGTGATTTGTTTGCTGCATACTTTCATTTACAGACCCATTGCTTCAGGTTACAGTTTACATTTATTTGTGTTTTTAATTTCCTGGAGCTTTCAGACATTTTGACCCTGAACTAACTTATTGATCAGTCAGTTGAGAAACTATTTTCTTCCGGACTGGCTGATTTTGTATCATTGTGCATTGAAGATTTGACTTTTGGAAGTTAATCAAGCAAAAATGATCTCAGACTGTGACAATACTGGTGTGTTTTTGCATTTCAGAATTTACAGTCTAAAGGCATTACTATGTTGTTTTGCACTGTAGGATGGGATATTGCGGATCACGTCTTTTTTTTTTCCTCAGGTTCTTTCTTTCTTTTATCTTTTATACGTTATATATATTTTTTTACCGCTTCATGTTTGCAGTGTTGTGGGACTTGCCCTCATGACCTTTGCATACTGTTTTTATGAGACCAACCCTGGCATAAAAAATTCACTGTATTCTCTTGGTAGCCGCATGGCACACATACTTGCAATCTAAAAAGAAAGTTAGACGTTAAACATAGGGTTAAGATAACAAATACAAAATCTCAACACCCCTCTTCCCATACAGATTGATCTGCAGGAGATCTCAGTACATACATTACCATCCACATACACGAGGCAGCAGACTCTGACGCTGTGTGTAACTGATTTTCCACCACCTCACACACACACAATCCCTGATCTACATTCATGTGCACACATACTGTATGTTGGCTGTCAGTCATCTGATTGATCGGCAGGCCGAGTGCTGTCTAACATGACAAATATCCGATTAGAAATTTTACACATCAATGTATAGGCTTACATCTTGTACAGCATGTGTAGAGCTTCTTTATCTGCATTAAGCCCCTGAATCAACATCTAATAGAGTGCAAGGCTCTATGTGGAGCGGCCCGTTCTATCTTCTTAAACAATCTGCTTCGGCACACTTTGTTATCAGACCCAGCAGAATGCCAATGGAGACCCTGGGCAAAGTCAACCCCAGTTTATTACCTTAAGATCAGTGTAAAGATACTGAACAAAATGACTGTTTGCAAACCACAGAGAAAGCCCCTGATGTGGGCACTGGAATATCTTCGCTCCCCTGCCTCTCAATCATTTCCGTTTCCCACCCCTTCCCCTTTGCTCTGCCTCCATCTGAAGGCCGATGCGGAATGCTCTGGCAAACATGACAAGAAAACGAAACGAGAAGAATAGAGCAGGACGGAGGTGGAGGAGGGGTAGGTAGGAAGAGAAAGAAGGCCATGTATTCTGCTTTTGTTCTCATTATTCCTCCCCGGCTGGGCGATATCCAGGCCGCCACTGTTCCACGGCTGGGGTTTGGTAGAGGGGTTATCAGTGGGTCCACTGGGGAGCGTCTGCAACGTTCCTCCATATCGCATGCTCTCAGAAGACGAGGCGGAGGGAATGGAGGGAGGGTGTCGTCTAGCCCCGATGTATGGCAGGTCTGGTCGGCTTTCCTCCCTCACTATGTTAGGGAATGAGGAAACGATGTCTCTGGACATGAATTAAGCACCCTGACCTGCATGCAGAAGTGGAGCCGGCCAGACTGAAGGGAGGGAAGGAAATGGAGCGAGAGAAGAGGAGTGAGCAGAAAGGTGTCGGCTGAAGGAGTAGAGCCGGTAGCGCTGTCACAATACCGCAGTTTTTCTAAGTTTAGTATCTGAAAATCTGATACCGCAGAAATAAAAACAAAACCATCAAGCAGTGTCACAGAACAACCGCTGCGCTTTATACAAACAGATGTCTCACCACATCGACCGGGACAGCTTTGTAGCAACTTTTGTGCAGGGGTTTTGATGTCGGCTGGGGTTCTTTGTTGGCTCGATAAACAAAATACAGTAGCTGCACATTTCGCTCCGATGCCAGCCTGTCAAACAGCATCAGTTCAAAACATAACCGAGACTTTGATACAGTTGTACATTTTCAGCTGTTTTAGCTGCGTATCTTCCACTGGCAGAGGCCCTTAAAGAGTTTCACTATCATTTGCTTTCACTTTTACAACAAGCTCATCCTGCAGTAGGCTACAGTGAGGGCACAGTGTCCAAAGTCATGTAAAGATGCTTGTCAGCTCTAAAAGGGTTTTCTTTTTTTAAATCAACAACATTGTAGCATAGGTCACTTCACCGGTAGTTTACAGATATCTTTAGTTACAACATGACTCTATCTATCTATGTATCTATCTATCTATCTATGTATCTATCTATCTATCTATCTATCTATCTATCTATCTATCTATCTATCTATCTATCTATCTATCTATCTACCTACCAAGTATAAGTTTTCCACTCAAGAGTTGATTTAAAATGTATGTCCATGCAATGCATTGTGGGATGCCTCATGAGACTCCCCACCAGTCCACATAATGTCAAACTGTCATCCTCTACATAAATTCCTCTCCAAATGTTTACAGTCTCTGCACGTGACAGTATAACGGCTCGCAGTAACGCATTAGCAAAAAAAAGAAAAAAAGTTTTCAGTATCACATATAGTTACCGCGACAACATTGAGAGGCCAAACGAGGCGAGGGAGGGAGTGAAGGAGAGGTAGAAACGTCCTGTCAGAGCAGCGTCAGCAGTCAGGCTGGGAGACTTGCCCATCCATTACGCTACCTGTCTTCCAGAGGCAGCCAAGGCATGCCCTGTTTTCCCCTTATGAGGCAAATTGAGAGCGGTTGAAGCTGGGGGTTAGGTCCCCTCTTTCTCTTTTCCCTTGTGCGTTGCAGTTTATAGCACTCCACCCCCCCACTCCGTCCTGCCTCCACATCCCCATCCCCCTACCGCTGCCTACTTTGCTTGCATATGCCCGCGCTGATATGCATTATCGCTGGGCTTTTTGCTGAAAGCCAGTCACTTTGCATGTGTCCTCTGCCTGGCTCAGCAAGGGGAGGGAGGGGGGGTGGAGAAAAGACTCCCGGGTCAACAGTGCGTGTGCTGATGGAGGCAGGTGAAAGTGAGATGGACTGTCAGGCTTCTTAATAATGCCCGTGGAGAAATAGTCTCTCAGACCACCACTCACTTCTTCCTCTAAGCCGCAGCTCTCATGGCAGAAGCCCTGTTTCCTATCCAAATTTGCTAGATGACTGGATGATTTTCCTCCTCTTTTTCTCCTTCTCTCTCTCTCTAGTATTTCCCTCCCCCAACTCCCAGAACACCCGACTTTATGAATTTACTTAATTGACGCTGGTGAGGAGCATGTGGGACTTTGAGGTATTGATTTGCTGTAGGCTTCAGCGTGGTTGGAAATACCAGTCAGTCTCTGGGGTGGACTCATGAAGCTTTCTACCTCGAGTCCCCCAGCCCTGGGAAGCCGGCCTTTTCAATAGATTTCTTCATAATGTCACTGTGGAAGCTAATGCTTTCACTATATGGAGGGCTCCGCCGTCCCTCAGGACTGCTCGCCCCTTGACCACATTTGTCATACCCTAGAAGCCATATTGTACAGCTCCCTGCCCCGATAATTCTCTTGACAAGGGACCACGACCAGGAGTAAGTCAGCTAAAGCTTTATTTTGCGACGTCAAAAATATGTCATGGCGGGTTAAGAAAGCGACGGTGTCTCGTGTAGCCCAGTGGCTATGACAAAATGCCTGCCTCTTTACATTTGAGCTATGAGCGAGAGGGGGAGGGTGAATGAAAGATGAAGCTACGGTAAAGCAAAATTCACTTGATAACAACTTGAATCTTTATTTATAGCTTTAACATTTGTATCAGTCCTGACAGCCGTGAACTAACCAATTTATGAAGAGATGTAATAGTGTCGTGGTGCCAAAGCATAAAAGTTCACATAAGGGGCAGCACAGCCAGTCGGACAACATAACTGAGTACTTTTACTCAAGTACTGGACACATATGAGGTTTTTGTGAGTATTTCGCTGTATGCTACTATAGGCTTCCACTCCACTGCGTCTCACAGGCTGAAACTGGTCTTTTTACCCGACTACATGTGCTGGATTGCTTTAGTTACTTTTCAGATTATGATTTTTTTATGTGTAATAACCTTATAAAGCATGGTACTTTGTTATAAATTAAATTATATACTGTTGGAACAACTGAGCAAGCTACAGGCAATGAATCTGCAACTGTTTCTATCATTGTTATTCCATGTAAAAACATTTCACCAGCCCTATTCGCCCAAGGCTAGTATTATGTGTGCACCTCAGGTAATTTGTAATAATCGCAAAATAAAGTCATCTTTAATCACAATCCCACGTGAATCTGTGTTATTTGCAATCTGTACAGTCAAATTTCCACTGCAAATGAGCTACCCGTGATAATACTAGCCCCATGCGAATCAATATCTCTATAATTTGATGAGATATTCAACATTTTATTTTCCTGCATGAATGTATTAAGACTATTTCCTGTTGGCTGGATGGAGGCAGCGCTGGTGACAATAAATTAGAACACTTAAAAAATGTTTTGTGTGGAAATTCAGCGGTCTCATGTAGTGACATATCAAGGATATTCACTAAAAAACTTTAATCCTTTAACAACACCTCAAAAGATGGTGTCCATGTACAGCATGTCCTTACCTTTCAATAGATAGTTTCAAATGGTGTACCTGCCCTTGACATTAGAACCAGGGGAATAATGTCAGTTAATTAGAATATAAAACAGACCTTATGCTGAGGTTAATAGGTTATACTAGTACTGTGTAAATAGGGCTCTAGTTTGAGCTCTTTGTGCAAATTTGATGCTTTTCTTCTAATTATTTTCACAAATGTGATGTATTTTAATGATTCCGAGGTTAGAACTCTGGCCTGATGTCACAGTTTGGATAAGTGTGGACATTTTTTCACTATTTTATAAATGTTAACAAACTCTATTAATGAAAATAATCACTAAATGAAGTTTTCTCATTTTTCACTAAATTAGGTTTTCTCATTTTTCTCAACTGATTTATCACCATTTAATATTTTATCCTGTGCATCTTTTGGTAAAAAGCAGCTATTTTCATATATTTAATATATTGGTCATGTGTACGTCTTAATGATATTTTAGAGTAAATTCAAAGCTTAGTATATCAGACTAGAGAACTGAAGCTAAAGGTGACTCTTTCAACAAAATATATCACTAACTGAATGTAATAATAATCTACTACCAGTAACATTTGTCAAATATATGGATTTTACTGGGGAAACCACTGTTGTAGAACATGACAGCATTTCATGTTTACTACAGAGCTTCTGGATGTCTAAATGCTGCTAAAAAGTGGAGAAATACATTTTTCTTAAAGTATTTGAGTGTATTGATAGAATTTGTGGTATAAAACTTACTTAATATTTGTTTCATTGGTGGCTCTAGGTCTTTGAGGGTACTGATCTTATGAATTCCATACTAATATAGTAGTAAACTGTTACTACTATTACTTTTTCATACATTAAGTACAATTTCACTGAACTTAGGTCAGTGGTTCTCAATCTTTTTCCCTCAGGCCCCCCTTTGGAGGATGGAAAATCTCCAGGCCCCTCCCCCAACCTCAACAACACTGTTACAATGGTGCAATTATAACTTTGATTGAAAGAAACATCAATATTGTAACAATACTTTTTGCTTTTCCTTGAATAATGTTTTGTTCACATTAAAAACAACTTAGATTTTTGCTTGAATAATACAAATAAACTTACAACTATGACAAAAAAGTTACTTTATTTAGAACAACAAACTAATTCTGGTAACAAAGATCAACATTTAAACAATATCAGTGGCTGCAATGAGCCCGTTTACATAATACATATCAGAATATTGAAGTGAAAACTGTACAAACTGTGCAAAAACAGAAACATTGCACATGTTTTCTTTTCCAGTAAAATACTTGTCCATTATCCAAACCTAAACTCTTTGTCTAGTCTAGTGACAGATCATTATAACAGTAGATTTGTTTGTTGTACGTCCCTAAAATGAGTCCAGGGTGCTCCAGCGCTAAAACATTAGTTCCAGCCTTCGCGCCTGCCCTACAGTTTGAGAAACACCGTCTTAGGTTATGATTGGACAACTTTTTAACATGTGTTGTATGATATTAGAATTTCTGCTCCGAAAAGAACCTGAAGACTGCTTCCACTGCTGGCCCTGTGTTATCAAAAGTGATAGAAATGAGGACAAAAATTAGTCGTACTTTGTAAAAAAACAAGAAAATGGAAATTAAAGCAGAAGAGTCTCCTTGGCGGTGAAAGTGACAGCGAGTGTGTTCTTGTTCACAGTCATCTTCCTCCAACACCCGTCGCTGTAGGTGATTTTTGAAAAAGAGCCACAGGTCTCGTCTTTCCCTGTTCGCTTTCTCAGGGAGCACCATCGTCATAATGAAGGTGTGTAATAGAACATGACACCATAATTATATTCTCCCAGTTAAGAGGCAGTGTTTACAACAAGCACAGGCTGCCTTTATTTTCTCCCTCCTTACACATTCACTCTGGCTTTGTCTTGCTCTCTCGCTTCATATCATGTGCCATTTAATTGCATTAAAAAAAAAATGCTTGATGAAAAAATGAAAAAAGTAAATTGCTTTAAATTGCCTGTCACGGATTGCGCCGAGTCGCCATAGAACAATAAGACTTGTGCATTGTGTTGTGTGCTGGGTAAGCAAGATTAATGTGTCTGCTGCCAATTTTAGAATGCCCCGTGATTCTACGCTCAAAGAATTGCCTGGGATAACATTTTGAATCAGAACAATTAGCTATTAAATGTATCTATTGGTTTTATTGAACACGGGAGCATGAGGATAGAGACGGGGACACAGAGAATCACATAAATGCATTCGTCAATACATATTGGATCTGGCCAGCTAATGGCCTTTCCAGTGCACATGTTCCACGCAATAGGACTAGGTGGCATTTTAGCCTAAACTAGACCTGGGAGTGACCTCTTTGTGTAGGCCTCTGCTTCTCCCACCTACATCTCCCACCTCCTCTCCCTGTTTTTAGATTTTTTTTTTTTTTTCCCCTAACGAGCGATATGAGCATGGCGGCAAAGCACCCTATCGCGCCCGGTGAGCTGAAGACTTCCACGGCAACCCTGAAAGAGCCCCGGGGGTGCAATTAAAAGTGAGGAAGGAGAATGTCAGCCAAAGGGAGGAGGAGGGAGGGATGGGCGATGGGGGAAAGAGAGGAGGAGGAGGAGGAGAAGGGTAGGGCGGCGGTGCCACAGGTAACGTGGTCATGTTACAATCCACAGAGGAGGCCCTTAAAGGCTGCTAATGTGTGGAGGTGTCAGCAGCAGGTTGTTCCACCGTCTCTGCTCTCTTTGGCCTCTTCGCTTCCTCTTCCTCCCCCTCTTCTTCACCTCAGCTCAGTTTGTTAGGAGGAGATGGTGTCATTCACAATCCCTGTTACGCTGCTCGCAGGCGAAATTTACAGCTAAGTCCCAAGTGTGAATTGGAAAACCAGACTGCCGACCCAAATATGGTACTCTCCATTTGTCTTTTTGCCCATGTGGGTTACTGGTTCACAACCAATTTCCCAATGGCAAATTATGAAAAAAAATGGGATGCCTGGGTGAACTTCTGCTCCACAAAATGTACAAAAACAAACCTTGTGTCCCTTGTCCTTGCAGCAGAATGGATACAGATGCGACCAAACAGAAAGAAAAATCCGCAGAAGCCTGTCAATATGTATTGATCTTCTGTTTAGCTGAGAAACACCGTCTAGACACACAGCCGCATTGTCTTAAAAATAACTTCACCCTACTCCGATGTGACATACAGATGCACACGCCTCACAGATTAAGGCGAGGAAATTGATCACTAAACGGAGATTTCAGACAGATGGGGAATATTACCACGGAGGAACATACAAAACAAAAAACCAAAAAAAACATCTATGGATTGAAGAGGGCAAAATCATCATTATAAAACGCCTGTGAATAAACAGCTGAAAATCCCCAGTCAAATTGGAATGCAAAGCCCGAGCGAAATTCCTCACCGGATGTCGGAACTGTAGTGGAGTCAAAATTAGGATTCAACCTACGACACCAAAGAAACACAAAGATTTACAGATTTAGCTCTAAGACTTGTCTCTGCTTTAAATACAAGACGTGGGCATTTTGACATACGTGTCATCTGTGCGATATGTTGTCATGCACCTCCAAGAAAACAGTATGTAACAGGTGTTTTTTTTTTCAGAAATATGAGAAATATGGAAGTAGTAGTATCAAGTATTGTGATGAGTCAACATATTGTGCTGAACACATGCACATGTTAAAGGCCAGTAAAGGGTGGCACAATGCCAGGAGGAGGAGGAGGAGTAGAAGAAGACGAAGAAGAAGGATGTGCTGTTTACAGGCTGTTTACATCCTGTTCTGAAAATAAAGTGTAGTTCAAGACCACAATTAATCTCATTTCTTCAACTCGCCCCTAAGAGCACAAATCAGCCTTTAAGCTGAAGAGAAACAGATTAATCAGTGCCAATAGGATTGTTTAACAAATTAGCAGAACTGGCAGAACAAATGGCTAACATTAGGCATCCAAGGCAAAATAATACATCAACGAATAAAAATGTTAGTTTGATGTTCTTTTTTTTTTTTAAATCTATTACTTTGAGTTGGATGTTCAGTTTAACACTGGACTGGAGGATCAGAAAATCAAGATCCATGATTGGAATCACAGTTTTCTAAAAGTTACAACAAGTGCATCACAACCCAGCTAAGTTTCAGTTGATCTCCTCTGGTTTCTGGAGGCTTAGGTTCCACAAAACCAGCTTTTGTTGTTGTTGTTGTTGTCTGCAGTTTTGTATTATTTAGGACCAGTGATAAATGAAGATGAAGTAAACATCCATCCAGATTTCCATGTATAAAGATTGTGATAGCTGTGGAAGTTTTATAATGTTTCAGACTAGCATAAGGCTAAAAGCATCTGTGTGAATCAGAGTTCCAAAGCCGAACTCAGGTAATTCTTTGCCGTTATTTCTTTAACAACAGCAAAACATGTTACACACATTACATAATCTGCAAATTAATGCAGACAAAAACAGCACAATTTGCACAAACAGACATTAAAGTATCGTTATAAACAGGTTTAAATAAACTCAGTAGCCTAGCGACCTATTTTAGCAACATTAATGCTAATGGGAAATGGGTCTTTGCCATAAATTAGGGCAACGCTCTAAAACACCATCATTACACTTAAAAACATGGCATTTTGGGAGGTTCTGAAGACACAATCTGTACAACCCCTATGAAATGTAGACTAGAAACCTAATTAAGATCAATCACAATCTGAGATGAAGTCAAAGGCATTTAATCTCCAATAGTGTTTCAAACTAATTTTGTTAAAAGTCATTTAAGTTCTGTTTAGACCCTTAAAGATTTTTGTTTTGTTTTTGCAGTTTACTGTGATAATTATTATAATGACATCAACAGCTATGAAACATGTTACCCTCTTGCATCCAACACTACTCTTTGTTCAATCTGAAAACACAAGTTATATTTGCTATAAGAAACAAATAGAAAAAAACAATAATAATCACTATACTGCTTATGAGGGCTGCTACAAATCCACAAAACATAATATCATGATGCTGTCTGATAGTGTGTTGTTATTTTCTTACAGTCCTGAGACAAATAGCCTTTTACTCCTCAAAGAAATGCCACACGGGCTCTACTATGAAACTTCAATAAAATAGACGACTGTATGTTGTTAATATATTTTCCAATCACACATGACAGGGATGTGAGATGGTGCCTTTGACTGACTGCCGGTAATCCAAACAAATTAACTTATACTATTCCTGTCAGAGGCAGGGGTTTGCCCATCGCATTCATCCCCGTGCACCGCTCCAGAGCTCACTGCAAACACATTACCTTGCCTCGCTGCCCAAATGCATACCAAATAACCCATATAAATCATACAATCTGGGCCAAGTCAATGAGAGCCCCCTATTTTCCCTGTTTTCTAGTTATTTCCACTGTGCCATCATTCAGCAGAGCTCGCATCACTCAGTCCGAAGCTCTCACAGCCGTCGTCGGAGTGGCCCAGTTTAGAACCCACAGAGGGCTCCTGAAGTAACCCTTCCTCTAGTGCACTTGATTTTATGTCTCCACAGTCTGGACTAAATTGTGGGCTGCCAGCTCTCCACACACTGCTCCGTCTCTCGGCTCATTCCCTTTTCTTTCTCCCCGTTGTCACTTTGATAAAAACAAAGATAGGCTTCTATGAACTTGCAGCAGTGTTTATGGCTGTGTTTACCGTCGAGCGGCTGAGGAGGACAATCTCGGCACGTAATTTAAAAAAAAAAAAAAAAAAAGGTCCCCACTCTCCGAATTCACTTTGGACTCGCTTAACCCCTTATCGGGCAAGTGGCTATTTTTGGTCATTTCCGCACACATTACAGAACAGTGACAGCAACAGTTATACTGAGGACAGTGAGTCAACAATCTCAGGTCCAATGTGGTCTACAGGGTCTGTAAGGTCCACCTCTGCATGAACAGT
>JAPQRQ010000014.1:6123700-6134403 GCA_037367365.1 Apogon talboti | reverse complement strand
TATATATTTAACTTTTCTTAAGTGATTTATCACCATTTATTAGAATGTTAGCCTCTGTATTTTGTATTTGTCAGTGAAAATCAGATATATTCATGTATTTAATTCACTGATCATGTAGATGTTCCTTAAAGCTCAGCTTGAAGTTGATGTTAATATATCAGAAACACAGAAAACTGAAGAAAAAGTGACTTTCATTAAAATATATCATTAACTGAACCCAGTGTCATTGATCCCAAACCATACGTTTTACTGGTGAATCAGTGTTGTAGAAGACGATGGTGTATCCACGGTAACTACGGAGCCTCTGAACGTCCAAATGGGTCATATCTGATGACCATGAAAAGATCAATAACTGCATTTTATACCAATTATTTACATGTATTGATAGGATTAGTGGATCAGCAGGGGTTAAACAGTGACATCAGTAGATGGTTTTGATCTCCAGTGGCTGTTCGGGTCTGTATGGGTTAAAGAAAATTAATTCCTTTAAATGAAAACAGTTAACGTTATCTTGATGTATTTATTACTTTGACATAGTTCAGTTCATCAGCAGGGTTATCTGCTTTCGGCTTCTCCCTGCTCTGATCTATCATTACTAAACTGCCTCTTAAAAATCCTATATTGATCGACCTCTAGAGCTGATTGTAATGATTATGTAAAAAGATCAGAGTCGACTCAAATAATTAAAATACGCCGATTGCGTTTGACCTCTACTTAAATGGCAGATTCAGTTATGCAGTTGCAAAAAAATTCAAGATTATTAATTCACATGTACGTTTTTTTTTTCAGAATCTACACCGTTGGAATATCTGCTGTTGCCGACTTGGCCGACCTCTACAAACTGATGATTATTTAATGATTTGCTTCAGCTCATGTGATTATGTAATACTTGGCTGGTGTAGGTATTAGTCTGGCCTTGGGGATAACAAAAGCCATTTAAAATAAAAGACTATAAGAATATCATTCAAGAACAAACCCCACAGTTTGCTCTGACGTCTAGACTCCGATGCCCGTTGTGAATTCACATTTCATCAGGGAGTCTCCTTGAGAAACAGAAGGGACGTATTTGCTGGTGCGTCTTGAACGGATCCTGTATTGTTGCTGTAAAAAAAATAAAAAAATAAGGGTTTTTCTGCTCAGTTTTCAATCCAATTACATCAAAAGGGATTCAGGCCTCCTCTGAGATGAACAACAGACGGCCATGATCTCCTCTGACCTTAACTGTGACTCATGTTTATTTACCTCGCCTAGTTATCCCTGAGGGATGGCGTCCTCATCACTGCAATGAGCGCTGTGATAGGTTGTTTTTTTTTTTTGTTTTTTTTTATTGCCACTCCTGGGAATGGATGACTCTAATCAACAAAGAAGCCTGATTGATCCATGTTAGCATTTGATTCCTGAGCACTGCCGAGACACACGATTCAATATGTCGGCACGCCGGTGGAGCACCCCTTGAACTTTGCTGTACACACATCTTTAATCACACTCACCTTTTCTCGTGGCTGGTGTGACTTCCAGCTTATTTGTAATTACCAAGCTCCTCGGGGGGGTTGACTGAACAACAGGCCCGGCCATAGGTCACAGAGAGACACTGTAGCCGGCCATATGGGCTCCGGGCCTCGGGGCGGCGAGTGGGTGGACGGAGGCACCGGCACCGGGAAGTTACCAGAATGGTCGGAGCAGGAGATTGAATTATTCGGAGACAGGAGACAGCCTTATCGAGCAGCGGCCACATTGCACTGACGTTTTCACCCTAGTTTCTATTTCCCATTTCACACCTGGACTATTGCCAGATAGGATATGTTCAGCCACCTCGTTTTACCCCCAGATTCACAATCGCCAGCCACCAGTCAGAAGAGGGTATAGTGCGTTATCTATCACCACCTTACCACCCGCGGCACCCTCCTCCTGTTCCCCCGAATCCTGCCTCTCCTTCTCGCTCTATGTTGTCGCCAGCGCGGCAACAGCATGGTGTTATTACAGATAAACAATCAATACTGCATTAACGTGTCCGCGGAGGCTACCTGGAGTTAAACAGGCAGACAAGGAAAATAATTCAACCCAATGTCATGGGCGGACTTCTAGCAACTAATCTTGCTCATGAACTGGCAAACCGATATTTATCCAATATATATATGTATTGAAAATTCAGGCCACTTTCTTTCATTATCCTCAGTCATCATTTCTTTGTGTTTGAGGTCACTAGATACATTTCTTTTCCTTCCTCTCCTCACTGATCACAGAATGAAACCCCCACTGCATTAAAGAAGTAATACCCTACTTTATAGCAAAGGTGACCATGGATATTGGAGAGCAGGGACCCATACGATCGATTTGGAGCGAGGAATGGAAATTTTAACATGATTCCCAGCCAGGCATTTTAACTCAGGCGTATTGGACCCTCTCTTTTTGATGATTGCTTCCAATCCAAGTTACCACTCCGGCTCAAAAAATTCTGATGACGTACATATTTAGGGGAAAGGGCAGCGAGTGAAACGGGCCTGCTGTGGCCTGTCGCACCACTATTTTAGTTTATTTATTTTTAAGTTATGGTACAAAGTGCCGTGGATTCATCTTAGCTATTGACATCCAGTCAGTAGAAGGCAATTCTACTGTAATGTCTCTTGTGTTTTATTGTCTTTACAACCTCTACAAGCAACTTAATCTATCACCGGTGCAAAATAACAACAGTGACATTGAGCGGTAAAACTGACAACAAACAGTGCTTTGCCACCACAAGCTGTTATGTGTTTTCTCTTAACCCTTAAAGACTGAAAAAAAATTTTTTCCTCTATATTTAATGTTTCCAAAGTGATTTATCATCATTTATTATAATGTTATCCTCTGCATTTTGCATTAAATCCACAGACTATGCACTCATATAAGTAAATTCAAGGGTTATTTTACCAAAACAGCAAAAGCCGCAGCAAAAGTGACATTTCCAGCAAAACACATAATTAACTGAGCATCAAAACAAGCATCTACAACCACCGTCATTTGTCAAACTTTATGGGCTTTACTAGTGAATTAATGTTGCAGAAGATGATGGTGTTTCCACTGAACGTCCAAATGGGTCAAATCAGATGGTGATGAAAAGCTGCGGAACTGCATTTTATCTGAATTACTTCAATGCATTGATAAGATTAGTGGTTCAGAACTTATTAAACGTTTTAGATCAGTATGTGGTTTTGGTCTTGAAGGGTTAATGTCACGTAAACTATCACATTTAAAGCGCTTTCTAACAGAAAACCAAAAAGGGGAAGTAAAGTTCAATCAAGTTAAGCCAGTTCTTTGCTTATGTTAAGTATTAGGGTATTAAAAAAAGTACAATCCCTTATTACCGGGCAGATTACATAAACACATAAATATAACTAACAGTTCCCTAGGGGGTAAAAAATTGTCACTCAACATATTTGCTTGCCTACACCATGTAATTTTTCAAGCTTGATAACATAATTTTATGTTGATGCACCATAGGCAGTAGTATTTCCTCCCCTTCACCCTTCATGCTCCAGGCCAATTGCTATTTAATATAGGATTTTACACCTATATATTATTATAAAGTCCAACTTATTTTGGCTATGTTAGCACAGTAAAAACTGCATCACAAGTTGGAAATTCTGTTCAATCTGGGCTGCGTTTGAGCCACTCAGTACTGGTTCCGTGTTGATGGCTGTGTGGTCCTCGCTTCTTTCCAAAGCTGCAAATTTGCATCTACATTCCCAATGCTGCCATTCAAAAAGAAGGGCCTTTTTGTTCAAAAGTTCTGTGAAAAAATGAAAACAAAGGCGTTCTTATGAGGAGGCCCAACAAATAGACCCTGCCTCTCCCTCTGCCAGACTGGAATTAAATACTCCTCATTCCATCCTCATTCATTAGCCCCCACGCCCACAGCCCTAACACCGTACGGGGGTATGAAATAGTTCGCACACACATAAAATAAAGGAGCTGGACTTGGCTGAATGATTGCGGAGACTGTTTACTAATACTTCTGCTCACTCTGCTTTATTACAGAGTGCCAGGCTTTCCATTACTGCAAAGGGAGAGAGAGAAGGGGGGAAGAATAAGAGGGGTGTGTGTGTGGGGGGGGGGACAGAGGAGAAAGAAGAGAATGGGAGAGACTGCCAACGTCAGATTAAAAGAAGAAAAAAAAAAGAATGGCTCAGTTGATTTACACCTTCATTACTCTCCCCTAACTCTGCTTATTGCAAATCATGATGCTGCTTTATGAGCTGGATCCTCTATTACGACAAGGCCGGGAAGACGGCGCTTTAGTCCATAAAGCAACCGTACAGTAACCGCCACCCGGCAGCATCCGACCCACTCATCCTACCACCCAGCTGCCAGAGGGGAAGGGAAGCAAGACAGAGACCGAGCTGCCGCCCAAACTTGTTCCAGTGCACAAACCCTGAGCTCGCTCGTTTGCTTGCTCGCTGTCCCTTTCCTGGCCTAGTGCCCTTGGACAACACACCCAAGATTTCTGCAGAGGCACATGCCAAAGAAGTATGAGTTTGCAATGGACTGCGGTTATGTGCGGTAGGAACTCACAGTGAGTGTAAGTCTGGCATTATAACAGGCCGCCTAGGTCTCTACATGTAAAGTAACACATGATACGAGAGGATGAACATGTAAGTCTTCCAATAGAAATCCTTTACAAGACGGTTGTTAAATGCATAATAAAATACATCTTTGTGGATTTTATATAGGTTATAATTGTCTTAATTGTGTATTTTAACCCTTTTAAGACTGCCATTCTAACAGGCCACCTAGGTGTCTTCATGATTTATTTGTAAAGTATCAGAAAATGTCTGTTTTACCAATTCTTTTGCACCTTTGTTTTCAGGAAGAACTTAACTTTCAATATCTGGCCTTTAATTATCATTATTATAAATAATAAATGCTTAAAACAGTGTGTTTTAGTAAAAAAACCAAAAAAACAAAAACGACTTGAAGTTTTTTAGCATATTTCTTATCAGAAACAACTGTAAATGTCCATTAGGAAACTTTTTGAGATTGCAGAGATAAACTTTACACTATTTTACATCTGCTCAAACATTCTTTTTGGTCTGGAACATTCAGTATCTATATTATGGATTCATATTTTTTGTTATTTCCAGACGTTTTTTAGCCTGTGTGGAACTTTCTGAAACTGTTCCTTTCTACTTGTATTACAGTCCCACATTGCTGCCATAAAGTGTTATATAGTGTCAGGAAAGTTCTGGATCTCAGCTTTCCGATGCCGTTTGAGTTTTGTGGATAGCACAAACGGTTCAGGAGTTAGAGTAATCTGAATGCTGTAAAGTGCAAAATGTAGCGTCGGTGAGATTTCTGCTGTTAAAGGGTTAATGTTAAGTGAGCGGTGCCGTATTTAAATCAACAAACATGTAGGGCAGTGGATCTGTCTGTTTACAGCTTCCAAACCACCCACTGAGGAGGTGCTACTGATGGGTTTACACTAACAGCAGTTGGAGAATGGGTGTGTATTTAGACAGCGAGCGGTGTATTATTTTTAACTTTTATTTACTGAACTCAGAGGAGGTCTTCAGAGTACTCTTTTTCGGGAGATGATTGAATTTTTGTCTGACTGTGTGGCGAGCGGGTCCGAGAAGAAACGGTGGAGGGAGACCGGGTGCAGGACCTAATAAATCAGCGGATAGGTTGAGGCATGTAGGTGAGCGTGGGTGTCAGTGTGCTGATGTAAACAGGGCGCGGGTGCATGAGACACACCGGATGGAGGTTTGTTATGTGTATGTAACACGCTGCTCCAGCCTGGCCTGTCTGACTCCCATCTGGAACAGGGTTGACAGAAAAGTTGACAGATGCTTCACCAACGTCCATTATTTATGAGACTGAGGAGATCCACACTGCATTTCACAAGTGTCTGCTTCTGCTACTGTAGGTCGAGTTCTGACATTGTCTTCTGTGTGCGTGTACATGCATGCACGCACGGCTGGGACGTGCATCTCCATCACTGCGGCCAATGTGATGTGGATCTCTATGGATTACCAATGATCCGGTACGGTCAAGACACATACAGTATGAAGCAACAACCAGTGAAGCAATATCACCTAGAGTCACTTATACTGCAATGTGTACAATGTACTGATATAATACTGTATGTAAAGTCTTAAACCACCTATAGCTTTGTTCTGCATGGTTGAAATGACAATATATATATAATAATTGTCCTCTTTTCTTGGGATAAAACAAGGAAATACTGGAAATACTATATGCACAGCCTTAAAACTAACACTCACTAAGTGTGTTGTAAAGGTTAAAATCACTATTTAGTGTGACCCCTGACCCCAATAGAAACATCTGACGTGTTAAATGAAACCTGGTGTAAAACATCAGAAAACGAATGCAATAAATGTTATATTGTCTGAACAAGAGTTAAAGACATGTTCAGTGCAAAGGGAAGTCACACTAAATACTACCACTTTGGTTTATAGAAGCTGCTTTTAGCCTGAAACTTTAGTTTTTTATGTCTAGATTGTGTCTTAATCCAAAAAAATAGAAATGCATATGTGTGGTCATTATAACTTTACTAATCCAACAAACCTAATGTTGGACTGGGACTTTTGCACAGGACTGTATATGATGCTACGCCACTCGAAAAGGTGCAGAAAGCATGATTTAATGTCGTAGGTTTGACCAAAGCAGTGATCAAATTGCAAATCATCTAAACTAGAACTACTTTTACTTCATATAAGTTTTTTTCTAGGACTGTGACTCAGTAAGCATCCCTTTTTTTTTTTCTAAGACACCAGCCTTTTGTCATAAAGGCCTTTTCACAAGTGGAAAACAAAGTCTCTGGCAAAAGATAAAATAAAAGCAGGCTTGGACCTCGCCTTAAACCAATCCCTCTTTCCTGTTCTGTCTCCAGTTGCACTTTTATAACACGCCTCAGCATCCGCAGCAGCCTTAAGCTTTGTTTAGACCGGTGTGAGACTTGGCCACGCTTGGCCTGTGACAGCAGAGGAGTCAAAAGACAGAAAAACTGTTCAGAGGAGGCGTTCATCTACCAGTAAATACAAAATCACCAGTCGCAAAACACTGATAGGATCCGATTTTACTAATGCAAAGACGTTATAAACAACACAGGTCAATTTCATCCCAAACCCTATCTGCTTACACTTTATTTAATTCCATCATGGCACCCACTTCTCAGGTTGTCAGCATAATTGCAATTAACAATTTAATTGCATATTCCTGCTTGTTTTATTGTTTTCTGGTATAATATTAGGCTGACAATAGTTCATTTCTACCCACACAGTACACCTAATGAAGAGGAGCAGCCATCTATTGTCATTAAACACCGGAGCATGTAAATAAGCACCGCATTTCTGTCTGCTTGTTTGGTTTCGTAAACAGTAGCTGCAAAGATTTACATAAAAACCACATAGATATTGCAGCTAATGACAGGTAGCGATAGAAACGAAGCGTATGGAGATGGAGGGCGTGCAATGAAATGACGTCATTAAAACAGCACCAGCCACAGCTACAACAGGGGAAAATAATGTGGTTAAACATGTCTATTTTGATGCAGCTGAGTATAGACGATTAACACAGTCATGCACAATAGAGCTCAAATAATTGCAATTAGGCGATTATGTACTAACTGTAATAAAAATTCTTGCATCTTTAACACTGATAACCCGATACAACCCCCTGACTCTTACCACCCTCTAACACACACGCCTACTTTTCTCCTTTGGTTTTAATGGGATGCTGATGAGAGGGTTGGGTGAACGTTTGGGTCTGCAGCGCCCGGACGCGCTAGTGTGTACTTATGTATTTTGTGTTTGCACATTTACTCCGGCGTACGCACGCACATGAGCACCACCTGCTTCTGTTAGTCTAACCCTTGACCTCTGGAGTGTCACTAAATCCCTGCTAGACAGCCAGCCCTTCAACTCCTGCATGGAGGACCGTACACCAGCAGACTTCAGCTCTCTTAAAACCCACTTAGAGGCTTACAGCTGGGAGGCCCGGCCATCGGATTGAATTAAGGCTATGATTAATTGAATCTAGTGGTGAGTAACTTGAGTGACTGATGTCTCGTAGGACCAAAGGTCTAGACACAATGCTTCAGAATAAAGCTATATTCATTCATTCAGTGACATCATAGGCAGTTTCGGTGTGCCTCAGGCATGGATGGTTGCCTCTAATATTATTGCTTGAAGTGCTGCTTTAAGCCCAATACCACCGGCTGCACTGCTGCTGCTATGAGTGCCAACGGTAATGAGAAGCACAATATAATTAATACAAATGGAATGTTTAATGCAATTTTTCCATTTCAAAGAAATTCCTGCGGCATCTTTCCCAACAATGAATTCAACTTTCTCGCTTTGTCCTCAGGCAAACAATAACCCAAGTTTGGCATCGCCTTCATTAGATCAAACTCAATTATTGCAGAGTGCTTGCAGCGCCCATAAAGTGTGGGACAAAATATAGATATGGGAATATATTGCATTACTTCCTCCTGCAATACATTATCAATACACCGGCGTCAAATATCAATATCTATATTAAAACATGCAGGTGCTCTAAACAAATGTGCTGCCAGTTTGACTCAACTTGAGTCACTACTTCTTTTTCTGTTGGAGTATTTTTATTTAGTTATTTATCTATTCATTTTAGTGAATCCGTTTTTTATTGCGAGGTGTTGTTTTAGCTTTTTTTTTTGTTTTACTTTTCCAGGTACTGTGAGGAAAGCTGTGATTTACAGAAGCAGCAAAAGGCAGGCTGAAAACCGCATGACAAGAAATATAATTAAAAGAAACAATGCTGTTTATCAAAAAAAAAAAACAGTGGAAACAGAGTAGGAATCAAAGCGGAGTTTACCAGCAATTTTATTTTGGTTTCATTTGTGTTGCATTGTTCGTTGTAGCTTTTATTTGTTTTTAATAGGTCATTTTGTATTTGATTTCTGTCAACAATTTTTTTTTTTCATTGGCAGATTTAGTTGTAGTCTTTTATGGCCCTGTGATACAGTGGCACAATATCAATATGCTCATTACAACATGCAGCAGTTGCTTTAAATGGTTAATTTAACTTTAGCAGAGGTAATCTATGACTATACACTTTGTTGTCCAGATTGCAATGAATAAACACAAAATTCTTGCTTTTTGACTTGTACTTTTTCTCCATGAGTTACACAGACACTGTGATACACCATGGATAATTGTATCAGGCATTGCACAATTGCTGTGTCATGATGCCATCGTTATGACTGCCAAGCTGTCATGACAGTGTGTTGTGTTGTGATTCTCGCCTCTATATATCGCGGGGGTTGGACTCTAAGGCTCCTGCTCTAAAAACTTGAAGGTCTACTGGCAGGTTCTGCCCCATTTGTCTTTGACGGACAGCGGCATCAAACAATAATTGGAGGCCTCTGAGACCTGTACGCATCCGTTTGTCAGTTATTCATGTCAAAGCACGGTGTTCAGCTGCTGGGGGTCTCAAAAAAGAATGACCTTTTCCTCAAAGGGGGCAGGTTTCCTCTCCTGTCTAAGAGACGCCCTGGGTAGTATTCAGCCCCATACAGCAGTCCACGGTTATTACTGCATGTCCCACGTTGCAGCAGAGAGCTTGTATTGTGTCCTTCCCTGAGGAATATACGGTCCCAGATTGGTACGCATGCTTTGATTCGGCAGGTAGTTTGTGTGGAGGTCTTTCTATTTCTCTCATTCACAATGAACCATCCTAATGTTTTGAGAGGTAGCAGAACAATGGCAGAAACCTCTCTTTTTCACTCCAGGGACTGAAAGTAAATAGGACCTTTGCTGATGTATTTGGCTGTTCATTTACAGCACCTCGGAATACAGCTTGCACACTGTACCTCTGCGAAAAAAAAAAAAAAGAAAAACTCACAAAGGCATTCTGCAGGACAATAGCGCTGTGGAGGAAACGGGCGCACAATGGAGTCCAGATATCATTCACAACATAGACAGGAGACCATTATCCGCAGAAGGAGGGGCCCATGTGAAGGTGACAGGTTTGGGAGACAGAAGAATTGTGCGCCCAGTGCTGCCACCAAGACAACAGTCTCCCTGAAGCCTAACCTATAAGGACAGGTTTTTGCAGTGCCAATGCCCGCTGGGCTGAGGTGTTACACGTCATCTGCAATAACCTGGATCATTACTCCTGCAGGCTGTTAGAGGAGAAAATCACATCACTCTGCTTTCACCGCTGCCAAGAAAAATTGACACGCTAAAAGTCACACAAAGACACACCTCAATATGCGGCTGCACGCACAAAGCCTCAGCGCCAGCATCACTGACACCATCTCTCACACTTACAAACATACACACATGTAATTACACACACTCGATCTATCATGTAGTGTCAGTGGTGTTTTGGGGCGGGGGGGTTAACATACCAAGTGGCTTCCCAAGCGCCGCTGCCTGAAGCTGACAGCTCTCACTGTGGCAGCCTTGCAGGGGTAAAGTAAGCGTCATTATCGCCTTCCGTCGCCATACCTCTGTACTTGGAACAATGCTCTTTCATAGTCTCCCTACTTTTATGCAACTCGCGACTCTTTTCTCTGACTGCCTCCTCTGTCTTCATTGTGCTCCAGTCAGGCACTAACGCTCCTCGTCCTGTTGCCGGACTCTCTGATCCCCTATTACCCTCATGTCATCCCGCAGTCAATATTACCCCCCCGCCCCTCCCATTCCTGACCACTCTTCACCTCCTCT
>JAPQRQ010000014.1:6104593-6118853 GCA_037367365.1 Apogon talboti | reverse complement strand
TGCGGTGGGGGGGGGGGACATGAGTTTCAATCATAGATGCAAGCATGCGTTAGGAAAGCGCAAAAAAAAAAAAAAACAAATAAAGGTAAAGGTGCCGTTTAGAGCCCGGGCCTGTGCGCATGACAGGAGGACTGACTGCGTCGTGCAGGACCTCTGTACCGGAGGGGCACGTCTTCTTGTCTCTTTTTTTTTTTTTGATTCCCACACACAAGACGGGCTTACAAATCAAATGAATGGCAATTACACACAAGCCGTTTAACGAAACACAAAAGTTGATGACCCGCTCGGTAATCGATTGACCCGCACCGTAAGTTGATTGAACGCGTCCGTGGATGTGGATGTGGACGCGAATGCAAATAAGTTCCGATCTGAACTCGTTTCCAATTCAAAGCCCGAAGTTGTTCCGCTATAACAGTGCACTTACACATATGGATTTCGCTCCAGTGGGATAAACAGAAAATGAAGCCGAGCCCTATCTTTTTCTTTTAAGTCTACATGCGATCCAAGTGGTCAGCAGTGTGTGCGCAACGCATAGGCTTCTAACCCGGGTCGGACCGCGTAAAAGACGGATACAAATGCAGCACAAGTAGCCGGTATCTCTCTCTCCCTCTCTCTCTCTCTCTCTGTGTGTGTGTGTGTGTGTGTACGACGCGTCACAAACAACACAATTTCCACAACGGATAGAAGTTACAAGCAAAAGCGACGCTCACCTGATAATGAAGTTTATTCTAGGAGGAAAATTTCCCGGCAGGTTTATTTGGAATTCTTTTCTCTTTTTGTTTTTGTGTGTGTTGCTCCGTCGGATCCAAGTGTATCCGTTCACTGCAGCTTTTGTTGCCCGTTGTTCCACCTCAACTGCGCGTCTCAGTCGCGCGCTGCATCACTTCTCGCTGTGTGGATGTCAGGGAGGCTGAGAGGCTGAGGGGACTCAACCCTCCCATTGGCTGCCATTCACAAGTCCCCGGCACAACACGGAGGAGAAAAAAAAGGAAAAGGGGGGGAGGAAGGAAGGAAGAAAGAAAGACAAAAAAAAAAAAACGAGCGACAAAAACAAAAGGAGGATGGAATAGTAGGAGGATTAAGAGACACCGGCGGGGCTGCGATTTAACTCCCAACAAGCGACGTTCAAGTTTAATAATCAAACCTACTGTGAATGTTTTTGTGCCTGCGTGCGCTTTCTCACATTTGCATAATCCCCGGTTAATAGTTGCAAAGTCAGAGGTTGAGTGTGGGTTGGAATTAGTCTATACGTGCTTATTTTAACCCCCACCCCACCTAGTCCCTGTTTTTAGCCATAGATCATGTCTGATTATAGCTACTAATTAAATCTGATCTGCCGTGTATTTAATAAATGAAGAAAAGCAGCAACAATCGACAATTAACATGTTTTATAATAATAATAATAGTGCTCCTGATATATCCCACTGCTGACACTGTGCTTCTAATAGTCATTTCCCTTCAGGATTAACACACTTTCTAGAGATATATTTACATAATAATGCTGCCTTCCTAAAGTTAGCAACAGAGTTGTAGCACTGGTCTGCCATTTTTTCTTATTTATTTTTAAAAATATATTATCTGCCTCAGAGATTAAATGTGCTAAATCATACTTTCATAATCTGAATTGGAAAAGAAATGACCAAAGTGCTGGTTACCTCATGTTTTCAATGTGTATGATAGTCTTATTACACATATATATTGGTTTATGTACATTTATACAATAGATTTATCAATCTTCCACATATACAAACCTGTAAAGTGAATGTACTGTAATATGCAGATCGTGTTTTAAAGTAGATCTGGTAGCTCTGAGATAAACATTCCTTTTGAGTAAATCACATTTTCTTATTTATTCCCAGAATTGCACATTTTGAGCCAAGACTATATCTTGGAAACTACAACCAATCGCCATTTTTGACTTAATTTTTATTTATTAGTGACTCAAAATTTTGAGCCATTACTTGTTATTTGTATTCTGGAGGCGTTTTACTTGTAGACCAACGTTACCTGAACAATGATAACCAAGGTATTAAATACAGATAAATATACGGTTAATGCTAGTTTTACTACTCGGATACTTTATGAACAGTCCTTCATATTCATTTGGTTCTATGTTTAACCCATAAAGACCCGAACTTCCACCGGTGACCAAAATCATCTACTGATCTAAACTGTTTAATACCCGTGGAACAACTAATCCTATCAATACATGTAAATGATTATTGTAAAATGCAGTTTGTCATCTTTTCATGGTCATCAGATATGACCCATTTGGATGTTCAGAGGCTCTGCAGTTACCGTGGAAACTCCGTCATCTTCTACAACACTGATTCACCAGTAAAACCCATGGAGTTGGATCAGTGACAGTGGATGGACACACTTTATTTATGTTCGGTTAATGATAGATTTTGCTAAAAAAGTCACTTTTTCTCCAGTTTTCTCTGTTTTGACATAATAACCTTTGAATTTACTCTGAGTTTTTATAAACATCTACAAGATCAGTGAATTAAATACAGGAAAATACATGATTAACACTGAAAAAACTCAAAATAGAGAGGATAATATTACAATAAATGGTGATAAATCACTTAAGAAAGGTTTATATAGAGAGAAAAATTTGCTTGGGAACTGACATGAAAGTACCACTGGGTCTTTATAGGTTAAAATGGTTTTACATGCAAGTGGAAACTTCTCATGTGATTTATAGATAAATCCGAAGACATGCAAATATATTCACTGATAAATGTGGAGTTCATTGATTTATTTTTTTTTTTTACACTATCGGGGCTCTGAGGGCAAAAAGGCAAGTTTCAATAATGCTACAACACCAGCAACAACAACAACTTCATATGGCTGCCACAAGCACAAAACACAGCAGGCATCAATACACAAAATACATGCAAGAAGAGTTTGAAGCCAAATCATTAAAATAAGAAATAAAGAACCCCATTGTTTAACCAAGTGACTATTTTTGGTCATTTCTGCAAACATTAAATATGGGGCCAATCCCGTGCCTCAGTGAGGTCCAGAAGCAAGTTGACAACCGGTTTTTATAACACTATACAGTGATTCGGAGAGATTTTATAGACATTTCGAAGCTGTAAATAGTGAATATTAGTGATTTTTGTCAGTTTATGACCTTTTAACAGTCGTTTTATTACATGTATTTACTTTGTAGCAAGTGCTGCTGGGATGTTTTATGTTCAACACACTAAGGTTGATATTTTGAAATTCAGAATATTTCAATGAGTGCCCTATAAAGGGTTAAGGTACAAACCCATCCACTTTTAAGGCACTAAAATGGTTCTTTTTTTTTTTTTGGCAAAGCAATTAAGACAAGATATGTGACGATGTTAATGATCTAAGTGGTGTACTGCGACTTTTGTGCCAGGGCTGACCTTTAACAGAACCAAATCTGTGGTCGTTGACAGAGTGTTGACACCAGTGTGGAGTAACAGTGTTGAATGTCATGAAATACCAATTTGTCCAAGCAAAACATTTTAGAGCAGTGACGGTAACGGAGCAGGCGGGCATCCCGACTATAATTAGTCACATAATTACGTTGTGATGTCAAGAAAACGGTTCAGTGTGTAATCTTACGATGATGAGATAATGAAATTATAATCACAGGTAAACAAAGTATGATTTCTTGTAATAACAGGATAATTAAGCTGTGATCTTAAGATAACGGGCAAAATTAAAATTGGCGGTTAGCTGCGCCGAGCTTGTATACTTGTAAACATCGCTTCGTGATTTTCCATTCATGTCTCCGACGCCGAAGAAGAAAACGCGCTTCAGATATCAGAACGAGGATAAAGTGTCACGAGAAGATACAGATATTTAGCTTCATTTGCTATTCATCGTTTGCGTCTCATCATTTTCAAAACACTTAACACAGCTTGAACAAGACATGAGGCACAAAGCATATGTCACATCTAATAAAAATGTAGTGCGCATAAAATGTGCAATATGAAGATGGAAGTGAAGTCTGCAGGCGTTTATGGGTTTATGGTTTCGCTTTTTCTCTTTTTTTTTTTTTCCGGAGCCAAGGCCCCGTGCTGTGCATGCGTTACCACCCATGCAGTGTTTGTGCCATGATGACCACTGGCTGCTGTTAGATTCATGAGTTTAATCCCTGGAAGCGCTCCAAGCATCCACTTTGCTGCTGTCCTGTCCTCTCAACCAAACATCAAACTCTTGCCTATAGCGCAAAATGCAGTGAGCCAAAGGGATGTCTGCATTTGGCATCATGTTCTATCAGGAGATCAGCCCGAGATGAATAACCGCTGCCCTTGACTGCATCATTGCTACTCAATGAGCTTACATCGCCTCAGTATTTTGAGCAGTTTATTTAACAGCCTGCTGCCCCTAAACATATCCTAACAGTAAAAAGCAATCTGCAAAAACAACACTGGTCCCATCATGTAAAAATAACCAAAAAAAAAAACAATGGTTAAAATCAAATCAAACCTGTGAACACCTGTGATGTCTGATCAGCATTTCATTTCCATCTCAATACTTTTTCTTTGCAGTTTCATACTGTATTTACTGTATTAATGCATCGTATGATGTGCACTTTTGTATAGTAATGTGCTGTATATACTGTATTGTCTTGTTTGTATGCAGAACCAGCCCTACCCAATGTACAGTATTATCATTTGTAGTATTATTATTAATTGGGTATTGCTTTCCATGTTAAGAGTTAATAGTAATAACTTGTTTAATATATCTGTATTGAAGGTGAATTTTTTTCCCGATTATGTGGCGCCCCCTGGAGGCCACGACGCCCTTAGCATTTGCCTATATTGCCTAATGGGCGAGCCGGCTCTGTTTGTATGTTAGGGGAGGACTACGGATGGAAAATAGCTCCCAGCTAAATCTGGCATATTTACACAAAGTTATGTTTTTTGTACTGAGTGTTCAAATTAATATGCATTGTTCTCATCAAATAAACAAATAAATAAATAAAATTAATGTAGGAAAATATGGCTACCAACAAGCATATTTACAAATGTACTAAACCCTTTAACAATGGCAATCTCACCGGCGCTACATTTTGCACTTTACAGCATTCAAATTACGGTAACTCCTACTATCCACAAAATTCACACTTTATGGCAGCAATGTGTGACTCTATTACAAGTAGAAAGGAACTGTTTCAGAGACTTCCACACTGGCTAAAAAAACACCTGGAAATAACAAAAAATCTGAAGCCATAATATGGATACTGAATGTTCCAGACCAAAAAGCATTTTTGAGCAGATGTAAAATAGTTGAAAGATTATTTTTTAAACCTCGAAAAGTTTCATTATGGACATTTACAGTTGTTTCTGATAATAAATACGCTAAAAAAATTCAAGTCAGTTTATTTTATTTTATTTATTTTTACTAAAACACACTGTTTTAAGGATTTATTATTTATAATAATAATAATAATAATTAATGGCCAGATATTGAAAGATAGGTTCTTCCTGAAAACAAAGGTGTAAAATAATTGGTAAAAAAGACATTTTCTGACACTTTTATAACAAGGAAAACATGAAGACACCGAGCCGGCCTCTTATAATGGCAGTTTTAAAAGGGTTAAAACACAATTAATTTATTTATAACCTATATAAAATCCACAAAGATGTATTTTATTATGCATTTAACAACGGTCTTGTGAAGGATTTCTTGCTGGAAGACCTAGATATTCATCCTCATGGACTATGTGTTACTTTACTGAAAAATGACATTTATGGGGCATGAAGTGAGACAGGGGATGTAGAAGGCGACCTCAGTTCAGATCTGCACTCCTATTATATCTGACGGCTGAAACGCTTCAGGATTTGTGAGAGAAAAGAACTGTTCGAAGAATCACATCTGAAATAGAAACAGATCCGGCCTCATTTGTTAGCAGTCCTGTGTTTAGAAACATCCCTGGTTCATTAATCTGTGCCTCACCTTGTCTTACACAGTGTAAAAGTGACAATAAAAGTTAGCGATGGTCACACTGCCGGGTGAAATTGAACTAATCCAGTATCTGATCTGATTCTCCGAGACCACATTTAGCCCCTGAGTGTCAGTTCTTATTATTTTTACCCTTCTCTCCATCATTAGATGAGCTTTTAGGTGTGTTGTTTTTCACGTTTAACCCTCAATAACGTCCAGATATTGGCCGTTATATGTGTAAACAACACGTGCACGGAATACAGACGACAAAAACAGCCAAAATTTCACAAGCAGGCATCTATCTAGAGCACTGCCAAAGAGTTTTTTATTGAAAGTTAAAGCTAGCATTGATCTGTATCTTTATTATCCTCAACAAATCCAAACATCTCCCTTATCTTAACAGTTCTTTTGTATTATTTTCTCATGCGTTTTATTTATTTTCCTTGATATTTTATTCCCGTTGAGTACATTACACTATTTTCCATGACAATTGACAAATAAACTTTTTACAGATGCTGCCACTTTTTCGTTAAAACCATCCTGTGTGGCGCTTATCCCACGTCAAACAGATCTACCGAATGCATGAATCCTGGAAAAGGTCACATATACATAATTTTAGTCTTAAAAGGCTCAGTATGTTCCAGAGATACCTAGACACTGCAGTTTAAAGTCAAATGTATGCAGTGTAAAGTAAACAGTGGATTTACTGGGGTGGAATATTACAGATTTAGTGCTCTAGTTAATATTTTGGGCTGTGTTTATATGCAGGACTGAGTTAAAGCTGCTAAAGGTAGTATTTGCTAAGTTCAGACTAAAATGTGACAGTTCTGACCTTGTTTGTTTTATTCCAAACAGATCTTTAGTTCAGCTATTGACGACACAAACCATACAGAAAACAGAGTTGATTTGTGTTTATACTGTGGTTGTTTTCTGTCTATAAAAAGAGCTAAGCTAACAGAGCTATAATGTAAACTATCAGCTGATGCAGCATGTGAAGACAAAGTGTTATTTTGACTGTCAAAATAAGTGACTATGAATATTAGTCTGTAGAAACCTGATGATACTATAATACAGCTGTGTGTAAACAACAGGATTTATACTTCAGTATCAGTGAGTGATACATAGTGTGAATTCATTGGTGGTTTTGGTCATTCAAAGTGTGTTCTGGTATGTGACTTCCTCCTACTGTTGAGAGTTTGGACATCAATACTACAAAGACCTTTAAAGTAGATTACAGTGTGTATATTTGATAAAAGAACATGCTACCTAGTCTAACATGTTTTTTTTTGTATCTGTATCTCACAGGGATGCACAGTCTGTATAGTTTTTGGTTTTTTTTTTAGTTTTTTATTACTATTATTAGTTTTTATTTTATATTGTTTATATATCTTTATGCGTGTATACTTTTTTCTTGCACTTTATTCTGTTGCTGCCTAGACCATTGAATTTCCCCACTGTGGCATCAATAAAGTCTGATCGAATCTAATCTAATCTAATATAATCTAATCTAATAAACATAGATATATCAGACTGTATTTGTTCCTACCGTCATTTCTTTCCTGGCATTGGTTTTGCAATGGCATTTGTTAATAATAAGAAGATACACCAGCTTTTAAACTGTATCATCATCATCATCACCATCATCCATTTGGTGAATTGGCTTTAGAAATCAGGACCACTAATTGCGTTTTGACTCTTCACCTGTCACTTTAAATTAAAGTCAATGTTACCCATAATTACTCACATAAATGTAGACACAGGCGATGTTCTGCATGTGCACTGGGGCTTTAATCTGCACAATTTGTCACAACTCTAACTTGATTCTTTTATTTATTTATTTATTTATTTTTTATCTTACAGCGTTTGAAGGATGGGATTTACTCTTCCACACCAGTAACAGCACTTTTACAGGGAGGGAAAGGAAAGTTGTAGAAAGGGGAAACTGCTACTCATGACAAACTGTGGCAAACTTAAATTGCATCATCAGATCAGTGAAGAAGAAAACACTGCTCATGCTGAAAGACAATCTATCGCAAGTTCACAGCAAAGAGAAATCAAGGAACACATAAAACTCAGGAGGATATGGAAATATTAAAAATCGCTGTGTTAAGTATTAATCTTTTGCTCTGTGACGACCTGATTATATATGAAGTTGACTCATTGTATTATGTGTTTAATTGTACGTCGGAGCATTAGAGCCGTGCCATGGCAAAAACCCAAAAAAGGAAATCAATAGGTCTCCTTTTAGACACATGGACTCCTATAAACAATCCCAGAAAAAGATCAATACACTACAGGAAAGTGAACAAGGGAGCGCAGAGGAGTCAGGCGCCCAAGCACCCGGTATCACAGATATCATAGCCTTTTTTTAAAGAATATCAGATACGTTGTTGTTCTGTGAGGAAGAGATAAGTTTTTATCAACATAGTTTCCCAACTCCCAAGAGAAATAAAAACACAGACAATGTTTGGGCCTTTCAACTTAGAGGACTCTGAGGCATAAATATTCACTGTGTCGCTAAAATAACGCTGCTTCTACTGCATAGCATTTAAGTGGAACTTCGCCTAAAGACGACCACGTTGCTTTTGTCATTTCTAACACAGATTAAAAAATAAATAAATAAATAAAAACACAACAACACGAGGAAGCTGTCAGCCAAACAGTCACTGGCAGTCAAAACCATCTACTGATCTAAACTGTTTAATCCCTGTTGATCCACTAATCCGATCGATACATGGAAATAATTGGTGTAAAATACAGTTTTTCGTCTTTTCATGGTCATCAGATATGACCCATTTGGACGTTCAGAGGCACCATAGTTACCGTGGAAACACCGTCATCTTCTACAACATGAATTCTCCAGTAAAACCCATGGAGTTGGATCAATGACAGCGGATGGAGATGCTTGGTTTATGTTCAGTTACTGATATGTTTTACTAAAAAAGTCACTTTTTCTCCAGTTTTCTCTGTTTTTGATATAATAACCCTCAACTTTAATCTGAGTTTTTATCAACATCTACATGATCAGTGAATTGAATACATGAAAATAACAGATTATCACAGAAAAAACACAAAGTCAAGAAGATAATATTACATTAAATAGTGGTAAATCACTAAGAAAGGTTAAACAGAGAGAAAAATTAATTTGGAAACTGCCACAAAAGTAGGACTGGGTGTTAAATGTAGGAAAATACATGATTTACACTGAAAAAACTTTAAATAAACAGGAAAATATTAAAATAAATGGTGAAAACTGACTTAAGAAAGGCGAAATATGAAGAAAAATTCATTTGGGAACTTCCACAGAACTACCTCTGGGTCTTTATGGGTTAAGCTTGTTTACAACATGCATACAGTATCGTCTAATTATCTTTGGGGCATTTTTTGTGAATTGGAGCTCTGTTTCAAGTAACTCGCACTTAAAACAGCTGATGGTCACAAGTTTTTCATTGCGTGGTAGATTGTTTTCTTTAGTGCTTAGGGGTTTGACCTTAATATTGGTTTGACATGGCTATATGATGCACATTTCCTTTCACTGCTGACCAAGCTGCCTTCAGAGAAAAGCAGAAAAAAAACTAACATTTGTCCTTCCAGGTCCTACTGAGGGTGGAAAAACACCAAGAAAGAAATGCTTTTATTTGTGCAAACTGACAAGGTAGAAATCGCAGCAGATGGGGATTTAAGGTAAGATCAACTAAAGTAAATCAAAACTTAAATTATGGAAACTCCTTTTGGCTGTATCACTACTGAAAATGACTTGCAACACACACACACACACACACACACACACACACACACACGTATGCACACACACAAACACACACCGCACCTTTTCCAGCCAATGCAGAGCTAAAAATAACGCCTGAGCAACTGTCAGAGGGTAACTCACACTAAAGATGTTCCTAGGCTGCTCTAATGACTGTGAAACATGCAACATTATCTTTAGTACACGTAAAGGTATGTGAAAACTCTGAAAAGCACACTTAAAGTTTCAAACACAGTGTGCACCAGCTCATTTACAGCTGTGCTGAAGGACTGTTCAGGTACAATATGTTCTATAGTAATGACTGCATTTGTTTTCACAGATAGTATGTGTTAAAGGTTATTTCTAGATGAACTGGATGTGATTAAAGCTGTCTTAAAGTTATGTTTTAAAGAACACCGGCTTTGTGAATATTGCCCAAAGCGAGACTTTCTTTTTTTTTTTTTAAACTTCAGAGAGTAGAAAAGCATATACTTATGTCTAACAATGAAAAGATGGATCCATAAATGCACCCTTGTCGATTTTGGAGTTTTATCAGCGCAGTTTCACATAAGATAAGATAAGATATACTTTGTTTTCCATTGCTACTCGCCTGCAATTTTGTTTTTGTTTGTCTGTAAAGTATTTACTGAATTGTGTGAACATTAATGACCATCTGGAAAGACATAACATGAGAGGAGCCACATAAACACATAAGTAGGATCCGTATTTTATATCTTGATCATGCTTCTATCTTGAGTAATTAAAATGACAAAGCCTTGATAGAGTCAAAAAGTGATCAAAAAAGTGAATTATTATACGTATGACCTTATTGATGACATGCAGTTAATAAAGTTTTACTCGAACTTAACCCTAGTTAAGTAAAAAAAAAAATTATTAGTGAATTTCAGTAAAATGGATCTGTACAAACAGCTATATTATTGTACAAACAAATACATACATGTGCTGAGGCTGGGAGTAAAACATATGTAAATGTTCAGTTTTCCTTTTCATGAGCACAAATACAGGATTGTTTAGTTCTTTCTGCAGCATATAACAGAAAGGTTAAGTTGAAATTATGTTATTTTGTTCAGGAGCTTCCAAGTGATCAACTTTTATAATGACCAGGGAGTTGTTGCTGTTTAATCTAACTTACAGTATGGTACAGTGCCTCTCTATACACAGTGGTTTACATGTTTTTATAGGACACTGGCATAGGCACTTAAGCATACACTGAAGCCAATTAAACAGTGGATCTGCAGGGTAACCAGGAGACAGACTTAATGCTATTTCTTCTGTGCACATACAACTAATTTGGAAAACTGCTAAGGTCTTTGCACTTGTGTTTAGCCCCGATGTGTACACACTGAACATGAGGATATGGCTTCCTCTGGTAATTTTCCAATAATTAGATGACCTTTTCCTGCTTCCAAAATACCCCTTTCAGCTTCAGCAGGAAGTTATTAGTGAACAGTGTTGCAACTCTTCCTGAAAATAAAAAAAATAAATAAAAAATAAAAAATCTCTCATAGCAGGAATTATGATCTGTCCTTTGCAGTTGTGTTCAGTTCCCAGTTCACCAAAACATTCTGATTACCCTCTACAGAGAGGAGATTGGTGTTATGCAGAGGAAAGCAGGGCAATAACTGTTTCTGGAAACCCCTCAGCGCAGACTTTCTGACATTGTGCAATAATCAACATAATTCTCTGCTGACAGAATGGCAGCCACACCTCATGCTGATCAGCAGATTACTCAATTGGAATATTTTAAAGGATTCTCAGCAGCTCAAAGGACCAGGAGACTAATTTATCCCAGATCATGGACGCATTACAGGCAAACAATCATATTGCCAGCAAAGAATTATTGCAGAGATGTGACTTTTTTTCCCCCTTTTCAGATGAGTCATGCGCTAAGCCAAATCATCTGGTCTCGATTGTCATGTTTATTAAAAAAGCTAATAGAAGCACATGCGATGCCTTGACTCAGCTCCTCTTAACCCTTTATCGGGCAAATGACTATTTTTGGTCATTTCGACACACACATTATGAGACAGGGACAGCAACAGTTACAGTGAGGAAAGGGAGGCAACAATTTCAGGTCTAATGTGGTCTACAGGGTCTGTAAGGTCCACCTCTGCATGAACAGTGAGTGTACCTGCTTTGTTAGGTACCATGAAGTAATGGTACTAATGTAAGTAATGATGTTCAAAGGGATAATGTGTATGTTGACAGGTGTCTGGATCAGCACTTATGATGTTCTAATGTTATAAAAGTGATGTTCTAATGTTCTAAAATACATGTTCCTTTCAGATTAAATGTGTTTTTCTTATATTTTTATATACATTTCTTGTATTTTTTATTTTTATTTATTTTTTGCCACTTACAGGCAAGGAACCAAATATGGTAACTTCATTGACCTTGATTTTCTACATGACTACAAAAAATTTGGAAAATTTCACACAAGTAATAAAGTCCTGTCATGTCCTCCGATAACACACTAAGGTTGAAATGTAGAATTTCAGAGTATTTCTATGACGGCGGGAGGGTGGCACATTTGAGTCAATGCGGTTATGCCATTGAATGAATCACAGTGGAGCATTCGAAAAGGATTTTAATGGCATTTGGACTCTTTTTTTGCAGACCTCATGCTCTGCAGAAACCAAAAAGCAGGAGTCAAAACATACTTCAGGCCACCTTAACAATAGTGAGAGAGAGAGTGGCATGCAGGGACTGTGTCAAACATGCAGTGAAATTGCCAAGGGGAGTTTATATTTGCATGACACTGTGACACCCTGTGTTTATTAGCATGCAACCTCAGCTTTTGCACTCCAAGTCAGGCAAAACCTCCCCCCCCCCACCACCCCGTATCCAGCCCCTCCCTGCCACTCTGAAGCCGAATCCATTTCACCTCTTTAACGGCGGGCCCCGGCGTCCGGGCATGCTCAGTGAGCGTGGCTAATCAGCCAAGCCGAGCCGTGTCCTTTGACGGAGAGAAATCCCTCTCCCTGCCGGAGCGCCGCTGCAGATGAACTGCTGGTGCTCTGACTCCGGCGGGGGTAGATGAATTCTCCCCACATCTAAACAGTTTGTCATGTCGCATTCACTCTTCAAGATTTGGCAGCAAACGCGCAAACAAAGTGTCCCGTTAAATGATGATAATTCCACATCTTCTAGAATTTTTTTTTTTTTTTTTGCAAGTTGTGTGGGAGTTTCTTTTCTACAGTCTCTGCAGAGGTTTCAATACAACTAGCTTCATGCATATGTAGAAGTATGAATTCAGCAGTTCAACATTTAAGGTGAGATTCAAAGCCTAATAGTCTTCTATATGCAGATATTCAGCTCTGCAGGTTCCTCTGGTAATTGGTGCTAACATCTGAGGACTATGTAGGCATATAGGCTCCTCTCCAGCAACAAAAGGAGAGAATGGATTCTATCACAGCATCAAGAAATCACAGAGAATATTAAAAATGCAGGATTAGCATTTTAACATCATATTCCGGCGTAGCAGATAAATGGAATCTGACTGCTGGAGATTAGTTGTTCTTTTTTAGATGTGAGAGGATCGCAGCACACTGGGAGATAGAGGCATCTAAGACAACACAGTGACCCTTGGTGAAGCAACAGAAAAAACAGTGTACATTTTGACGGCATCATAAATCACAGGGCTCATGGCATGCAGCCCAATTGTGCTGCGAGGGCAGGTTGAAGCTACCATCATCCCTCCTCCTATGTCCCCTGGCTGTGTCTGAAGAAAGAAGTGGAACGGCAAAAACATGTCTGCTCCCTCTGTCTCATTCTCTATCAGCATTGATCTCCGTGTGTGTGTGTGAGTAAGTATAGTTAGGGTGGAGTCATAACGCGATGCCTTTGTGGCGTTTTTTTGATATAGACTTGACAAAGTACGTACGAAAACAGCACATGATCCTTGCAGCGTTTGTATTTTGGCTCGACTGAGACGAACTGAGATGCACTCTTTTAACTTCGAGTGAGACAGAGATAGAACATGAAAGCACTGTAACGAGCGAGAGTGAGGGAAAATGAAAAGAAAAGGAAGACGGTGCCAAAAGAAATGGAATCTAAGTCAGACTCGGTGTGTGGGTTTTTGAGGAGGGCCGGTGGAAATCATTTTTGTATCCTGAAAGTGGAAGTCTCCAGGCTAAGTGATCACAACAAAACATGGTCAGCCTGGGTTTGGGCTTTGGTTAAGATGACTCCGGGGAGGACGGACGGTGGGTGGAGGCCTTGGACGAGTTCCTCTGCTTTCCCTTTGCTTCTCATCCCTCCCACCCACTCGAGCAGCTGTTGACGTGGGCCATCATGGGGAATTTGTACAGTCTCATTCAGTCGGAGGGAAAGGATTAGGCCTGAGCCCAGCCACAGATGGACTGAGACTGCCCCCTATTAATAAATCCTCCTGTGATGCTGTATATTCATCTGGACATTTTTTTTTCTCCTCTCTACACTGAGTTCCGAGTAGCTAGTGGACATGAACAAGCGGCGCGCTAATCTGCCTGTTATAAAAGTTACAGAGGGAGAGAAAAAGTGACATGACGAATTGAAAGAGGGTAGAAGGAGGAGGGGGGGTGG
>JAPQRQ010000014.1:6079003-6104493 GCA_037367365.1 Apogon talboti | reverse complement strand
CCCCCCCCCCCCCCCCCCCCCCCCCCCCCCCCCCCCCCCCCCCCCCCCCCCCCCCCCCCCCCGGAAGGGCCTTCTTCTTCTTTTGCATAATTTGGTTCCTATTAGCGACATCATTCAGTGGGTTTTTTCAGATGATAATTTGGAAATCTGGGGTTGCGGCGCTAATCCAGCGGCATTACACTTTACCGAGGGATTACTGAGTGACAACTTCAAGTGAAACGAAAGATGTAAGGGCCTCTTAAGCCGTGTTCCTATTAAAAGCCACAGTGCGGCGTGACACTGTGGCAGGCTTCATTGCACACTTGCCAACTAGTTGGGGATATATATCCCCTGATAAACGCTCCAATGCTCATAAGGATTTCTTCATCTTTTTTCTTAAATTTTTTTTTTATTATTTTTTATTTCCTCACCCTCTGCATTCAGCCATCTTAAAATAATTTCTACAGACTGCCTTTTTGTGAGTTTTCAGAGTTTGTTTTGGAGATTTTTTTTCAGGGCTTTCAGGGCAAGATCAGGAGTTTATGACCCAATGTTCCAAAGGGAAAAAAAAGCTAAAGGCCTTCCCTGCTTCTCCACGTCGACCTGTTTGATGCTCCTTTGCTATCGCAGAAAGAAACCCGGCAATTTAATGTTTTATCCAGGTAACTCTCAACCAAAGTTTAATGAGATTTTCTTTCCTGCAGCCACCTTTAATCCCCTGAGGTGTAGAAATTATCTAGTCTTTAAAGGATTCAAGAATATTACAACTCGGGTCGTGTTTTTATAGCTTTGGTCATCATTTCCTTTGATTATAACAGTTTCTTGCTAAGGCTAATAGTGATCAAACCAGATTGATTAAAGCACTTTAGAATTACACTGAAAAATACTGTTTATTTATGGAGCATTTGTTTGGAAAGTGATGCACAATTTTGGAAATATGAACAGCAAATACAAGTATTGCTGTTAAATGCTTGCGCCACCTACAGTAACTCCAAAAATGACACTTTCATTGTCCATCAAAAACATACAGCGTTCTTTGTTACATTTTTGAATCAGTGACTACATGAAAACATAACTGATGTAATACTATTACTACTGAAATAAACATTCCTCCTCTGAAAGCAGAGCAGTGGCTTCTTTTTCTAAAGTTAGTTTTCTTATTTTTCTCATTAATATTCTTATTAAGATCAATATTGACAAATAAAAGCTGGAGAGAGTGCTTTATAAATGCAGTATCTTAGATTATCTCACTATGAAATAGGCAATAAAAGTTAAATACCTGTTGATCCACTAATCCTGTCAATACATGTAAATAATAGCTGTAAAATACAGTTTGTCGTCTTTTCATGGTCATCAGATATGACCCATTTGGATGTTCAGAGGCTTCGTAGTTACCGTGGAAACACCACCATCCTCTACAACATTGATTCACCAGTAAAACCCATAGAGTTGGATCAATGATAGCACATGGAGATGCTTGGTTTATGTTCAGTTAATGATATATTTTTCTGAAAAAGTAACTTTTCTCAAGTTTTCTCTCGTTTTGGCAAAATAAACCTCAAATGTAATCTCAGTATGATTAAAGTACATAATCAGTAAATTTAATATAGGAAAATATCAGATTTTTACAGAAAAAACGCAAAATAGAGAAGATAATATTATGATAAATGGTGCTTAATCCCTTAAGAAAGAAAAAGAGAGAGAAAAAATCATTTGGGAAGTGCCACAGTAGTAGCACTGGGTCCAATGGGTTAATATCCAACACATGGCTATATAACAAATGCATGTTTATGTATATATGGACACTTCCATTCACAAAGTAGCTAGGTGGTCTATGTGAATGTCAGTTAACAAGAGCCATTATCTGATGACATAAACCCCCACCCCCACAAAATTGAACAGTGGTCTGTTTTTGCTGACGTTAGCTTAGTTTCATTGACTTTGCCCATTGACAGCAGAGAAGTCAAGCAGTGTCAGAAAATGGCACCTTGAATCAGTCAACAGTTGTAAAAGGGAACACTCCAACACATAACTGATCCATGAGGTGTGAGGTTTGGTGGGAAAATACTAACTGGTTTTCAAGATATGTTCCAGAAATACAAGTATGATGGCTGTATGGCCCTGCATTATATACAGAGGGGCTGAAGACAAAATAAAATAAAATAAAATAAAATAAAGTAAAATAAAATAAAAAGAGTTTATCTCTGGCCTTAGTGAGTGATCAATAAAGTGAGATTACTTTTTAGGATATAACGGATGCTCCCTTTCTCACTTCCTCACAAAACATTTAGAAACATTGGTGTGTTTAAAGGCAAAGGTTAATTCTCGTTATTATCCTAGCACTTAGCATTAGCACATTATGATCAGTGAGCTGCCATTGAAAGTACTAGGGGACCGACCAAGGCAAAGTTAACATACAAGTGTATGATAGAAGTGCTAACCAACTGCCAAAGCGCCGCCCATTTACATTTAGAAGGGATGGCTGTGAAACCAACAACCGATTACTGGCTTGACAATAATCCTTACAAGTTGTCAAAGAGCCAGTTGTCCATGGACATTTACATATAACCAGAATTCAGAATAAAATATATGACTTATTCTGACAATTATCTGCGATGTAACCTGCTTGACCTCAACATTGGTGCAATTTTTTTAAAAAAAGCAAAACCTGAATGTATACAAAGGTCTGGAATCTTGGTTTTACATCATCTCATATTAAACAAAAAAGTCTCAGTCTCAGCTTTCTTTTCCAGTCAAGCCTATTTATATAAGGACCCAGAATAAATCAGAATAACCTTGCAAAAAAAAAAAGATATTTACAAGGACGGATGTACATTATGGTATGTATTAAATTGCCTTGTATAGTAATTAATTTGGGAATAGCTATGTCATGTTCTTCATCTCCTTCACAGAGTAAACAGAGACGCAGCCATTACTTTGGCGGTATCTCCATAGAGAGATACCAGGGTCCTATACGGCCCTGATGAAATGAGTCTGACTCCTAAGCCATATGCAGAGATCAAAGAGAGGCACAGGAGGGTTAAAACAGGCGAGGGGGGAGGAAAAAAATAATAATAAAAAAAAAAAAAACGTGTTGTTTTCTCCACGGTGACCTGGATATTCAGCCAGTTCAAGACGCATCGCTTTCCTCTCCTGTCTGCTGACTGGATCCCTGGAGAGGGACAAAGTAACTGTTCAATCCCAGGTAATTAACTTCACCACGACCCAGGGAACACTCGCACCAGACACCACAATCCTTTAAGCACAACACTCCATTAGTCATATCCCACAAGGCCTTGCAAATGGCAGGACAAAAACAGGGGCATGCTGGGGGCTCATCCTGCCCATATAATCACCGACAAACAGAGCTAAAATATGTTTATTAGCCTGAAACATAATGATCGGGTACTAGCATGCACAATTTAGCTTCAGTCCATGTGGCAGATTTTTTTTTTTTTTTCCCCCCACGAGGTCAGTTTTCCAAAGGCATACATATACAATAACAGTGTAATTTTAATCAGTGACATACATCAAAACAGAATGCGGATCTAGTCAGAAAACAGGAAGGAGGCTGAATCAGGTCCTTGGTGTATAATAGACAGGTGCTGATTTGGTGTGAAGGCAACAGCGATGGGGACTGTGAATGCGTATGAAGAGCTGCTTATTATCTTACCTCCCTGTTTTCAAAATATATGATTTTCATCTCACTACAGTAGGAACTGAATTATGTGCCTCATTCTAGTTATAAACGACATTCCACACAGGATGAAATTACAAGGTGTTAACATTCACAATCCTTACTGAACTGAAAGAATGGATACTGCACTGTTACTGTTAAGGTCAAGGCAAAGTGCTCCATTTAAAGGGGTTCTATGTAGTATTGAGATTCCAGTCTCTCTACAGCAGGGGGAAGTCGTGCATCAGAACACACTTAGGACTATCAAAATGATCATCGATGAATCCATGCTATGTATCTACAGACTGAATAACGTATAAAGCACATCATCATTTTTTTCCTCTAAAACTCATACACTTATTTTAGCAATTGGTCAAAATGACAGTGTTCACGTGCTGCATCAGCTGATAGTTTACATTATAGCTCTGTTAGCTTAGCTTTGTTTTAAGACAGAAAACAGCCACAGTGAAAGCAGGTTTGTGTTGTTAGTAGCTGAACTAAATATCTGTTTGGATTCGTCCAAACAAGGTCAGAAGTGTCACAGTTTAGTCTGAACCCTGGATCAACAAACAGCCAACCTCGCGAAGATAATAACATCCCATAACAACGTTTGACTTTCATAAGCCTCATGATAAAACTCACCTGTGTTGTAGAAACACTGCCATTTCAGCATCAAACTCCATTCTTTTTATTAACAGCTGTGTCCAGTGGAGAAAACAACAACAGTGATTCTAGCTTTTATCACTTTGTCACATTCTTTGGCTCAAGAAGTTGTTTCTTAGTGGTTCTCATCCCATCTGATCACTCTGGTGCTGTGGTCAAAGACCCTGCGGTGTTAGTTTTCCTCACCATGGAAGACCAACAGAGTGACTCATTACTCCCTCTGTTGGTCTCCCATGGTGAAGAAAACTATCGCCACGTAAATAGATTCAGTTTATATCTCTACGATCCAATACATTGGTAGAGCTCTGTCTTCTCTAGTGAGATTTTGGAGTCATTTTTGTCAGTATTTCGAGGTGGAGATACTACATATTGCCCCTCTTGAATCTTACATAAACTGACATCTCTGAAAGTCCAATATTATGTACAGAAAATAAAAAAAGACATCAAATCTTACAAACTCATCCCAAATCATATGTAAAATCTGAGAAATAATTAACAATTACTGTCATTATGCACTAATCTGCTAATTACCGCTACCATTAAATGTATAATTTATCAAAAATAGCATGAGAAGTCTCCTTATCTTGGACTTTCTAATGACAGACTTGCTGTTATTGGACAGTGGAAGCTTATTTGCAATATGCCACACACAGCAGTGGGACTGTAATCTGTTCAGCCCTAAAACAAACATAACATTTAGCTGCCATATTGCCAGTCCCTGTGCGCAAAGCTGTGTGACTTTACTGTATGAATATATAAATAAATATAAAGAAGTATGGATGCTACAATGCCCTGCGGACCTATTTGCAGTCATTTCGATCAAAACTTGCGGCCAAAAACAAGGCGTGGGCTGATGAAAGTGTTCAGTACAGTTAGCACAGGCATCTGCTTAAAAAACAGCATCCATCCATATGTCGAACATACAGCTGTATGACACGCTGTAGAGCAATTACTTTCATGCAGACATGTGGCATAATATGAACAAAACATTCTCAACATGCTTGATCTTTTCTTTGAGATGAGCGTCTGGGCTTATTGTCATACATGCCAGGCGAATCAAATATAAATACAGCCCACGTCCCTCGGTGTAAAATAGAATGTATTCTGTCAATACAATATCTGCAAATGTCAAAGCGGCTTGAATCAAAAAGCTTATTGAAATTTCAATGCAGCTGTATGGGTGTCTCTAATGAGGTAAGAAAAGAACAGTGTTTCTCTGACTGTGCAGCAGTCTAACCAATTATCAGACTTCCCTGCTGCTGAACCATGGGAGAAAGTCCATAGGTGATGGTGGGTAGGACGAGGGGAAGCCACGTTGTTTAAGTGAGAGAGAACAGATAATGGACTTGGAGCTTCTCTCCCTGCTCGCGCTCCCTCACTTCCTCCCTGACACTCTCAACAAAGACAGGGCTGGCGTTTCTAGCCGACAACCATCAGAGAACCTGGCGTGTGATTTGACTGTATATGTCAAAGAGAGTTTGATTGTCTTTGGGAATGTTTTATTCATCAGATGGGGTTTGGATGCTGCTTACCTCCGCTTCTGAATTGCTGGCAAAACAAGTTTGTCAGACAACATAATACAGAGTCTGGAGCTCAAGTATTAATGTGTATTTTAAGCCGTGAGCCTATTATTTTTGCTTTAAATACGGTTAAATTTCCAACTTGCATCTTAGCACAAACACCCTCTCAATCGTCACAGTCCAGGTTGATACTTTTGACAAACTACTGTATGTTAATCATTCAATCTGATCAGAATCGCTCTTCCATGCAGCCTGTTTCTCTACACATAGCTTCCTATCAGAGTCTCCTGAAAGCGTTGCACAGATACAGTGCAGTATAATGTGATGTATTTAATCTGACAAGCCTTCGATAAGAACAGGTGCCCAACAGTTTGTTTTCTTTCCCTGACAACCGCAGTCAAAGTATACTTTGGTGCATTTTTTTTTTTTTTTTTTTTGCATTCGACTCATTTAGGTCAGCACTGTCCAATTATAAGTCAACCAGAGACTGTAAACAAAAGTCCCATGAACTCACATGCAGCTTGTTAATTGGGAAAAGTTTTGGTAAACTGTCATCCTGCCAGGTTAGATATTTCAACGAGGGCTGCAGGAACAAGAGGGAAGAAGAGGTGGGTGGTCAGGCAAATAAGTCTGATTTGAGTCTGTGTAGCATCCCTGTCGTTAACCGTCGACTATTTCTTGCTGCGACCCATCCACTTTTCTGTTAAGACTATTTCGAAGTGCATAGAAATAGCTGTATAAGAGGTTTACCCTCCTGTTGGCCATTAGTAAATGATGTAAGGTAGTTATGATGGGCTGTAGTGCACCCTAGTTGGAAGTATAAAGCACACACATATGGTAACACACATGATGTACAGAACTCACCAACAACTCATTACATTTTAAAGTGAGATTAGTTTTTTAGGATGCAAAAAGTACGTAGAAGAATCCTCCCTTTCTCACTGGAAAAATATGCAGAAACATTGCTGCATTTAAAGACTAAGGTTAATGCTCATTATTATCCCAAGCACCTAGCATTAGCATTAGCACATTATGAGCAGTCAGCTGCCACTGAAAGTACTGGGGCAATCTTTCTCAAAAGGGGGTACGCATACCCTCAGGGGTACTTGGAAAAAGCCCAGGGGGTACTTGAATTTTTTGGGGAAAAGTACATTAAATAAGTCATTATGTACTGAATATAAAATAATGAGAATTAATGCTGAAATATAAAACACGATGAATATATTCATATAATAAAACTGACACTCCTAGTTTTATTGTCAGTCATCTTGTTTCAGCTTTGGTAAAATTTTAAGGACATTTCTATTTTATATTATTCACGATGAGTTTATCTGAGTAATTAAGTAATTATACTTTATAGATGAAAGGTTCATTTATTAATAAATGACCAATTGATTTATTTTTCTTATCAATGAAAGAGGACACTTTTCAGTTTATATTTTGCACACAAAATTTAGTTATAAAAATGTGTAATTTTTAATATATTACTGTTAAATATATGTTGTTGTCGTCTGGTTACAAAGTTTTGAAAATAAAAACAGACAACTTCAGCACAATAACAAATTTTGCCTAATTTTTTTCAATCAAAAATGCTGAAGTAAGAGTTGGGGGTACTTGGCTAAAAAAGTACATTTCAGGGGGTACTCCACTGTAAAAAGTTTGAGAACTACTGTACTACAGGACCGACTCCAGATCTTCAACAGTACCAAGGTAAAGGGCACTGAAACCAGAGGATCCTGAGGAAAGAACAGGCAGGCTTAACACAGAAGTGCTTCTGCCAACGCGCCGCCCATTTAGATTTAGTAGGGATGGCTGCAAAACCAATAGTACAACAACCGAATACTGGCTTGACAGTAATCCTTATAACTTGTCAAAGACCCAGTCATCCATAGACATTTACACATAGTCAGAATTCAGATTACAATATATTCCTTATTCTGACAATTATCTGCAATGTAACCTGCTTGACCTCAACATGGGTGTAATAAAAAAGCAAAATAAAGACATACAAAGGTCTGGAATTCTGTTTTCTACATCATCTCACATTAAACAAAAAAATGCACAAAACAAAACACTCAAAAAGTGCCTGTCCCTTCTGTTTATTACAGTCCAAGCCATTAGTAGTGAGCTGTCACCAACTACTGTATTTAGACCTCGGTTATTAGTTGTTACAATTCAAGTAAATTAAAAAATAGTGACATAAAGGAAGACTGGAGGCGTGAGGATTTGTATAAACCGATGTTTGTGCCAGACCTGTCTGGCACTTCAGCCCAGACCATCCCATTATCACCACATTTAGACAAAATACACACTGTGAATCAAAATCGATGACTATACAGTAAATAAATACATGAGGCATATGCTCAACATTATGTATAGGATGAATCCACTTGCTACTACTGTTCTTTTTATTCATCTCCTTTGTGTTTTATTGGTGGGTCAGAGCTAATGTTCTACATAGTGAGTAGAATATGATAAACACATCAAAAAAGCCCAGTGGTTAAGCCTTACATCAACTTTAGCACCAACTAATTCTGTACATTTACCATAAACAGGGAAAACAGAAGGTGAGGAAGATAAAATCAGACAGAATAACAGCAGCGTTGGCGAGTCCAGTTTGTACCATTATATTTAACCTCCTAAGACCCAGGAGCCCCACAGGATTTTGAGTTTTGGCTTTTTTTAATTAAATAATTGCTTATATTGGAAAAATCATGATGCAACTGTTTTTTCAGATGCATTCTTTAAAATTTTTATGGAATGTCATTTGAGGTGGACAGTTGTTTCTTTTTTTTTGTATAAAGCTGTGAATTTTTTGTCCTCATACGTGGACAGTGGGACCTAGGAGGTTAAGGTGTGACTATACCCTAGCTCTGAGTCTAACTCCACCTGCTGACAACTTCTACAAAGTCAGAAAATGGTTGAGATGGTGTTGATCAGTGTCTGAATGCTTGGGAGTGGATGTGATGCAGGAGTAGTAGTAGTAGACCGGGAATCACAAGACACTGAAAGGGTCAGATTGAGTTTTTGTGCTGGTTTATCCACCCACTTAAGTCCCATGTCCCATTAAATAATCAAAATCAGTTTCACTTTCACGCTGCAACATAAGAATGGGAGAAAACCCCAAATACAAAACTTGAAAGACTTTTAACGGGCTGCAAAATGTATTTACATGCTGCTATCTGCCAAATTTGACTACATATTGAGTATGCAGAGTGCCTAAACAATAACTGTGTATTTTAATGTTTAATTTTTTGTTAACTATGCATTAATGTTGCTACTAATACATTTTAACTTTCCCGTATTATACCGACGTTGAGTTTTCATCTTTTTAATTGAAAACAAATCACAAACTTATGCTTTTTTCTCAAGCAGTGCCCAGATTTTTGCATACAACTGCATATTTGATGCATTTTCTTGCCATCATACAGGCCTTTTGCATGTGGAACTGAAGCCTAGAAGCCTCCTCAACCTGACAGAAAACATTTATCCAGCCTGTGTTGTTGCATCACTGTTTTTCTTGAACATATTACTTCGATTCATTCCAACAAGCAAATTAACTGTTCAAGAAAGTACTTTTCCAAGGCAAAATCGCTGCCCCCCATGTTAGTTCAACCCGTATCCTGTATACTTGTACTCAAACAACACTAAAAGTAGAACTGTACATCAGCATAGAGGTGGGACCGCTCAAACAGGAAGTGGTGATGATGAGCTGTTTTCGTTTACGACATTGATGTGTTTCATTACAATTGAGTCATATGATTCCGGTTACAGCTCAGAAAACATGTTATAGTGTTAACATCACTTTAAATGAGCATGAAGGTATTTTTAGCGACGTGCCAACCTGAACAACAAATTAATCTTGATAGTCTTGTGTTTAAAGAAGCTATGGCATCATCTCGGCACACAAATAGGAACTTGGAATTGGAAATTAAATATACATGATGCAGCAGTCAGCATTATTTATGCATATATGACAAAAAAAAAAAAAAGAAATACTTTTTTGATTATGTAGTGTTTTGCAGATTATTTGTGGTGTTTGTAGAATTAGCATAAAAGGAAAACAGAGAGGTGACAGAGAGGTATTCAGCTTTTCAAGGGAGTGTAAAGCAAAATGGCCCCATATTTAATTCAGTGCTGTAAATTCTTCTTTAAACACAGGCATATTTTGGAATTTCTCATAAGGATCTGTTCTCCGCCACAGCAGGGCACACTCTCCTCCACCTGCCTCCCTGCACCGCCTCAACCATCTGTATTTATGCCCCTGCCATCAACCTCTTCATACTCATAAACTCTTACTTTTCAGGTGTGTTTACATAGTCTGGATATTTCTATTTCTCCAAACACGATGCCCTGCTGTTCCCTACAAAGAAGACTGTGACCTGCACTTTCCGGAACAGTCATTTCACGCTACCTGAGTTTAAATGGCATTGTCCTCGCCTGCCCGAGTAAACCGAGCAGGAGCGCGCCTACGAGTCCGCCTGCCGACTAGTCAGAGCTGGCGGTGACACTGCCGGGTGGGGAAGCGGACCCCGAAGCCTGAATCACACCTCCGGGTCACACAGGAATCAAAGAGCAGGTATTCCAAACAGGTTCCTGTGGAGAGGAGGGAGGGTGGGGGGGTGGCCGGGCTGTGGCGGGCCGGCCTGCTGCTTTTGTCAGTCTGGAAACGAACGGCGGTGAGCGGTGAGGTCGTGGAAGAGCAAGAGATGACTGATTCATGGGCAGACTGGCTGGCTGTGTGTGGACATGCGAGCTTGTGTGTGTCTGCATGTGTGTGTGTGTGTGTGTGTGTTTGCCCTGCAGGACACACACAGAGGATGACAGATTGGCAAGGCCATGGATGGGCCAGGCTCCATCAGCACCGCAGGCTGCTGTGATGTGTCCATTCTCCCTTCACTCACCACAGCCGGCCAGGCCTGAGCTGTCTGTGTGATTGCCTGTACGTGGCAGTGTGTTTTGCTGTCTCTTTCCCAGTTTTGGGTTTGTTGTTGCAAAATCAGAACCACAATCACTTTATTTGCCAAGTGCAATAAAGGTAAAGGTTTGTCTTGGCGGTGCTGCTGCAGAACAATGTCGACAGCTTACACTGTAAGCACCAACACAGCGATACAGCAGCCGGGGATGTGGGTGTTTCTCACTTTGTTTCTGTTTTGTGTGTCTTGGTAGCTGTTCATGGGTATTTCTGTCGACATTTGTGTACGACTGTGTGTGTTGTCTGTTTACAAATGCTTGCACATTGACATTCAGGGACTGGGAAAGATAATATAAAAAAAAGCTTCAATATTACTCACAAACAGAGGTTCAGGGATGTGGAATAATTTTCCGAAGAACCCAGAATAACCGTATCAGTATGATTTTGAAATTTCATAAGAGCTAATCATTATCAAATATGATGGATGAATCTGGAAGTTAATTTGGTGTTTTCAAAATGCATTTAGAATGTATTTTGTGTGCTTTGGATCTGAACACATCACAGGTGAAATATAGACTATGATATATTCAATAAGATGAATGACAGAATAGAGGTGATGGTCAGAAAACAGCAGCTGAAAGCTCTGATTATTCAATATGCATTTTCAGTTTTGGTCTGGAAAATGTACACCAAAGAAGCTCAATTCCAAACAACTTTCTGAAATTTTTATTTATTTTTTGTTCACTCAGCTGCCTTTCCCCAGATATTCTGAGAGAGTGTGAAAACATGTCTGGTACACCAGGTCACCCGGACTGACGAAGTCAACCATGCAACAGAATTCTTATTATTTATTAGATCCATATATAATGTAGCCTACAGCGCCACCTGCTGGCAACAAAACCAAACGTACTGTATATTATTCACTCCATACCAATTCATGGAAAAGCACACAATTCTTTTTTTTTTTTTTTGCTTTAAATTTGCTTGACATTTTATGAAAAAATAACTTTTATGTGCACTTTGCCCATAGTTTGGTCTCTCAACTGGACCACGCTGTGAGTAATGCAGTAACTGATTATTATTTATTATTATTCTTAGGAAAATGCTACATATTTTGCCTCTAACATGATGACAATGTCTGTTATGTAAATACATGTTAAGCCAGTATATATTAGAAGTTTTCTTTTAAAAATGCAATGAAAGTTAAACAAAAATACATTATTGTTATTGGCAAAAGTTACTTTAATGATCAAAATGAAACAAAGTCAATGAATTTGATGCAAACACAGCTAACCTTATTGTATGTGAATGTATGTATTTTTGTCCATTAACCAATTAATGGGTCAGTTATTCTGAAAAAAAGCAAAGCCAAAGTGGGTGAAAGGTACAGTATTTACTACTGAAATGTAGTGTGACAAAAACGCACGGTAAGAATAAAACAAAGCATGTCCCAGTATAATTCCTGAGCGAATGCACTTCATTAGAGTCATTACCTGATACACATAAACTCCGCTCAAGGCTCATTTTGATAGGTGTGCATGCATTTTAGCCTTCTTTTATGTACTCATTTAGTATTTTGTGATCCATTTACTCCTCTTATTTCAGCTCCAATGTTCCAGCGGTAATAAGCGTCGACTGCTCTGTGACTCTCAATTTGGATGTTGATTGGAGTTTTTGGGAGTAAAAATGACTCTAGAGAGGTTTCTTCGAATGATCAAAGTATTGGTCCAACTTTGATGAGCGTGGACTTGCTGATAGTAAACCCTCGGAGCCGAATTAGCATGGACCGCTGTGCAGGATATTGTTTGCATCCCTGCGAGTTTGCTTTCAATTCCATTCAAAGTGGTGAAACTCCACTTCCGCCCTAACTCGAGGTGAACGTTATAACCTCCCGCTCACGGCTCTTTGACAGATTATGACTGATGAAGCGGAGACGGCGAGAAGCCTGGCACCTCACTGACAGCGCCCTCCATCCTCCACTTGTCAGTGTCAGGTAAGCATTTCCCAAGTGCCACCTTCAATTACTTAGGATATTGCTAATGATTATACATTGTGTGTGAATGCAAATGTGTGCCAGGAAGTTTCATGATATAAGGCTGGAGTCAGTTGTAGCATGACTAATGATGTTCCAAATGAAGGGTGGACTTCAATGAGTGTCTTAAAGAGCAGAAGAGATTTTAATTACTCATCTGTCTGGCTGCCTGCGTGACCTTCAGTCAAGACCTGGACAGAAGTCAATTACAGTGATGATGTGCTATCTCCATATCTGGACGTATACCTTGTGACTGCGCTGGCCTTTGAAATGGCAGATTTTCAAAGGTCATTATAATATTAATCTGAAGGTCTGAAGGAGAAAAAGTTTGAAATCAACTGTGCAAGAGTAGATTCACTGACAACATTGTTAGACTGCTGAGTACAGCACTAAGAACTACAGCCGGTGCTGATGGGTTTTGATTTATCGCCCCTGCTTAAGCTGTGAGCAATTTGTGTTCAGTAAAAATAAAGAAAGCCGGCCAACGAACACTGTAAACTGCACGGTGATTCTCTCGTTCATTCATTTTTTTAATCAGCCACCTTTTTTAGCTATTTGTTTCAATGTTTTAAGAGGATAGCAACACCAATAAACAGACTGACTCTTGGCGGGCATCACCACCCACAGCTGCACTGGGAGAAAGCTGTTTTACTCAGGAAGTCAGTTGCTTGGAGTCTATTTGTCTTTTGTAATTACCATTCAATAAAGGAAAACCCTTGGTAATTATCCTTGGCGCTCGGTGAAACCAATCATTGTGAGTTAACATAAACACAGACCCGTTTTTAAAGAGGCTGATTCAGAGGCGGCGCTGCCTCAAGGGGGGACTGCGACTCAGCCTCCCAGATCAAACACACGGGAGAAAGAGGACGCCGGGGCCCATCTGTGGCCGTGACCCCCTTAGAGAGCCGGGTTGCGACCTCATCTTAGAGTTCAGAGCGAAAGGGAATCTTGCCAGGGTGGCGGCCCTCGCTGAGGACTGCATCATGTGCATCATTGGGTAAAGGATTGTCCGGGTCAAGCGAAACAAGACGACTTGAGGGGGGGGGTAGAGCTCGCTAACCTCTACGCTGATGGCACCGAAGCAGCACGTGGCTTTAATTTGATTTAATGGGAGGTGAGTGTTGAAGGCGAAAACAGAAAACAGACATTTTCACTTCACAAAGCAAGTTTATTTAATCCTGTTTTCTTTATTTATTTTAATAGCGCAGGGCAGTGGCCTAGATACTGGGACTTTATCGTGAGGGATGCGAAAGCGAGCGGTATCTGGAAATTAATTTGCTTCATGAATTTATGCCTCCAGTAAATAAATAAAAAAGAATTAAAAAACATTTGCGGAAGGAAATGGTGTGGATACGGGTGACATGCACTGTTGGGAGTCTTATCAAAACTAACTGGTTCATCTCAAAGGAAAGACAGCTGAAACTAGGAGAGATAAACTTTGAATCGGGGGTGAGGAAAGAAAAAAAAAAGCATTGCAATCCTACACAGAGAGACTATAGCACTCAGTGTGCAGCATCCGTCAATACCTTGCGCTGACACATATACAATCCTCGCTCTCTACCTCAACCCCCGCATTCCTGAATGTGCCTTGACGCCGGTCTGCTATCTGAGCTTTTATCTCCCTGACACGCCTTTGCCACTGACATTTACATGAAAGCTATAGGCCTAGCTGGGAATAATCTGCACTGATAGGAAACGTCTTGCAGCTGCAGGAGAATGAGGAGTTGGAGTGTAGGCATCTCTCCAATTCTACAGGATGCTGCATCACAGGACAGCTTGTGGACACAGTACACCGAGTATATAGGAATACCTGCATGCGGCGTAGAGATACAATCACAGATACCGCGCTGTACACAGCTGAGGAAAAGATGCACAAGATACCTCCGTGGAGAAATATTTGTATGCACTAGACGTAAAAAAAAAAGTGCTTATCATTTTACTTATATATCTCTTTTTCTTGTCCGCAAAGTATATTAGGGGATATAAAGTGCGGATGTAAGCCATCCTGAAGTCCCCTGCTGCTCTACTTTACACCTCATATTACTACACTGTATTTATTTCAGGTCTCATAAAGTGCGCAGTTGTAAATACCCTAAAATAAAGCGTCAAAGACAGAACTGTGACTTCCATTAGTTTCCGAGAGGCTGCCAATTAATGGGGTTTTTTAAATACAACAATTGCCGTCACTGGTGGAACACTCTGAGGCACTCTGCAGTCATCACGGGAGCAAAATGACAGCTCATGACAGGATAGGCAAGCTGTTATTACTCTAAGGAATGAAAGAACGGTGTTGAAGAGAAATAGCTAACCTTAAAGTATCTTTGAGTGCTGTGGCTTTTAACTATCAAAAAGCGTCAGGAAGCTGTGAAGGACTGTGATCAAAAAAACAGCCTGGCAGACCTAGATCGACAACAAAGTCAAACAACAAGTTCATAAGTCGGTGTAGCTGGTGGAACAGAAGGCTGGCTGCAGATATGAAGGCGCGGATGAATGAGATTTAACAGTAGGAATAGAAGAGACGACTTGAGGAGCAAGGTTGACGGGCCATGTGGCACCTCGGAAACCCTCACAAAGCTGCAAAAAATAGGGTTAAAGGTACAATTTCTAAGTTTGTGTTTAAAGACGAGGAGCATTTTACCATAAAACACCTTTAGCAATGTTCTTTGTGGTGTCATTAGCTGAACTAAAGATCCGGATTGAACTGTTTACCTGTTTTGTTTGCTACATCAAAGTTCTCCTGATATATACTGTAACTGGTCTGAATTGCAGAAACAGTGAGTGTGTGGGTGTTTAATCAGTTTGGAAGCTTTTACCGGCTTTGCTATTTTATAGAAAAAACAATAAAAAATCTTGCAAATCATTTTTGTTTTAGATTAAGACGCAAGAAATTGGCTGTAGCTATGAACAGAATCATCATCTAAGAAGATCATATCCACCATCTACTTGCTTGTAATTACTCACAGGTGCAGGTTTTGCTTCGAAACAGATCTGATCGCAATGAGATAAGTGTAAACTACAGACTTTATAGATGGATGGTCGCACTGCTGTTTTCTTCCACTGTATAATAATGAAACCCAAACCAAACTCCAAGCTGCACAGGGCAATGAACAGGATCATGTGACCACAAGTCGAACTGACAAAATGTACGTAAAAAGTCCTAAATCACCTACTGGAATAATTACATTTGATTTTTAATTGTGTAAGATATGCACGAGGGAGTATAGAGTTCATCATCATTGCACCAGGTCACAGTAGAGACTGAATTTAACAGTGGACTGGTAAAGGCTGGTTTTCAGCATTTTACAACTTACCACTGAACTGATTTGCAGCACAGGACACTAGATACCATCATTCATCTAAGCCGCGTTAAAACTCTAGTGGCCTCTAATTTAATTTTAACACTTGCACATACAACTAGTTTGGCTAACTGTCTGTGCATATATAATAATAATATAATAGTAATAATAATAATGATAATAATAATAATAATAATAATAATAATAATAATAATAATAATAATAATAATAATAATGGATTAAATTTATATAGTGCTTTTCTATTAATGCATACTCAAGGCGTACAATGGATCCATTATTCATTCACTCTCACATTCTCACTCTGGTGGTGGTAAACTACGTTTGTAGCCACAGCTGCCCTGGGGCAGACTGATGGAAGCGTGGCTGCCAATTCGCACCAAATGGCCCCTCTGACCATATATATATGTGATTGCCACCATGTTGAATCATGCTATAAATATGTATGTACATATATATGCTGTCTTGTGGTCTCTTTTGCACATGACATATCCTGATTACATGAAGAATACAGAGAGAAAGAAAGAACTGTGAGGTGCTCTACTGAGTTGTTCACGGTAAAAACACAAAGACAAGACCAGATAGTATATTACACAGAAAACATGTCATAATACAGATCATAGTTTTAATAACAGGTGTAGAGGGGGTCACTCAGGGATATTTATTGCTCTGTGATTTGTATTTATTATTTGTTTTTTTTAAAGAAAAAATGTTAAAGCATCTTCAAACCATCCTTCCATCAACCAAGGTTGTCCACCTTTATACGTTAAAACAAAGAAACAATAGATATGAGCAAAATGTGTTGTGATGCCATCATTTTCCAATCTGTCCATTTTCCCTGTCTACATGGATGGAGATGGGGAGATGCCTGTTTTTTGGACCTAAAATGCTATTTACATGTAGATGAAAGGTGAAAAATTAGAGAAAAAAATTGTTATTTTGCAAAATATCCAAATTAGGGTGGTTGGAGCATGAGTTAACCACTGCTGATGAGTGTAAGTTTAGCATTTAACGTCTATAAATTCACTTATATATTTTTTAATTCATGTTTTTTAAAAACCACAAAGTGTTTGAGATTTTTTTTTTCCCAAACACAGCTAAAATAAATGTTCTCAAACTTTTGACTGGCAGTGTGCCAATGCATAAAACATGAGGATGACAGCGAGGGGAAATCGAGGCACATCGCTAATTACTGTAGCTTCTTGCTACAATAAGAGTTGGCATGGTAACCGCCGAAGCTGCAGAAGCCATGTTTAATTGGAAATACCAGCGCGGATGGAACGGTTCTTTGACAAATTATTGGCTGATGAACAGGTTTGGTACGTGTGACCGTTTGTGTGTTATGTAAATGTGTACAGAGCATCAAGAGAGATGAGGAGCGTGATTCTTTGTGAGTGTGTGGCACATCCAGGGGCATTAGCAACACAACATATCATCTGAATGCATTTTAAACACCTTTAAAGAGTCCTAGGGGAGGAAACCGGCTCTCCAGTCTTAGTATGGACATATTTTCCAGTGTGAAAACAAGCCTTGGGCATTAAAAAAAAAAAAAAAAAGCAGCGGTAAAAAAACAAATAAAATAAGTACACAAAACAAATGTTTATGAATGATGAATGAGAGTGCTTTTAGAATTAGAAGTGGTGCTTAATAAGGGAGCTCTGTCTGTGTATTCATCAGTGCTGAGCACAACAAAACTTTCTTCACCTCATTTATCTTGAATAAAATCCTCCCCAATAATGATAATTGTTCAAAATTGGTGGAAAATTAATCTGGCAACATGTCTGTAGGAATAAATTGTGTCATTATTACCTCATAAGGGAACTGAAAGGGCGAATTTACACTGCATCATAATCCAATCAGCTCATTAATTCTCACAAATGTCTTTTATTCCGCTGCTGCAGAGGAACACGTGTGACTGAATCAATATCACACTCCAGCCTCCAATACCCAGCGTTATTCAGAAGAAATTATCACAACACTCAACGCAGCACAAATGTACGTCTAATGAAGGGAATGTTTTCGAACAAAAGATTCAGTCGCAGACTCAGTTGCTCGTTTTGTCTGGCAGTAAAGGCCAGATGTGTACTGGTTCATCCACATAAAGAACAGGTGCGTTGGCTTTATTGACCAAATACATCAGTGAAATTATAGTCCTGAACTAACACTATTTGCAGTAATGCTGTCCCTTAACAATTATGTAAATATATAACTCTCTTTGACAGGTCTGCTTGGATGTATTGTTAAAAAAAACTGTTCTATTCTAGGGCTGGAAGTGAGTCTTCAGGTTATATTTGACTAATTGAACATATAATCAACAATACTTTCTCCTTTTTGAAAATACTACTTATTTTTGTAATCATACAAGACCATTTTAACTTATTTTACTTAAACTTTTCACACCTACTATGAACTTCTCATTAGCTTTCCTCCCTTTCTTTTCTAATTCATGATTAAATGTACGGGTATTAATGCTGCCACAATGATAAATGTTCCATAACCTCAGCAAAATGCTTTTTTAAGGCCAAAGCTATCCTTATTTCTTGACATAACCAAGCTGTTTATAGCTAAACCAAGGCCTCCAGTGATTTGGAAATTAACCTCCTCATATCAGTAATTCATGCAAAACATTTGCACGGGGTAAACAAAGTCTGTTCAACATGAGCCTCCGGAATTTCCGCCAAAAACTTTAATTTATTGCCACCAGTGTATCTTCCATAGTGCTTTACCAGGAATTAGGCTGAATAAATATGTGGCCAACACATAAAAAAGTTCAATGGTGTTTACTATGTCTTCAGTTTTCGATATGTACTTTTTCTTTCTTGTTTAAGATATAGGTCGAAACATGTCAAGGTATGTTTTGAAAAGAAAAACCTATGTCTTAAACAAGAAAGAAAAAGTACATACATAAAAAAAAGTGTTGCAAATCCCATCGAATCACAAAAATGTCAATATTAAGTAGAAGTTGTAATACTAAATAAGTAATGAAAATATATGTAAAATAGCAAAGTATAGAGTATTACAACTGAAGGTCGTACACACCATAATAACTGCACAGTGAAAGAATAGGCTGCACTGTCAAAGCAGAAGTCAGTATTGTTGTATGTGAGGATGAGGATGTGTGAGGTCCACTGCAGCAGTTCTCAAACTTTTTACAGTGGAGAACCCCCTGAAATATTTATTTTTCATCCAAGTACCCCCAGCTAATAAAAATGTAATAAAACTGCAGTAAACTCCACTATCAACTGTTTCAGATTGTTGAAGGGCGCTGCCGTTTAGTGGTCACTCTAAAATAATCCATTTAAATCACAATACATGAACTTTAGTGCACTGTCACATGACAGTTCTTCTGTCAAAAACCTGCACGTGTCTTTCTGGTGAGTCATGGATGATAATTTTATCAAAAAAAAGAAAATCTCCGTAAGTGAACAATTTACTCCAAGCATGAGAGTCTTTCTTCGCTCTAATGTTGCCGCGATTCCAGAAAATCCCTCAAACGAGCTAAATTGCACTGAAACAAGTACAATTACTTAACAGATTTAAAGATGTCTTAACTCATTTGGAGGCGAAGTGACAAGGGGTAAAGCTTCAGCGATGTGGCATCAACTGCAGTAAAACTCACAGATGTGTCAGGGACGGGCCTCTTTTGTCATATTCCGATACGGCAGGGGGAAAAAAGGAGGACAGAATCTGTCATTTTCAGGTGGAGGGGTGTTGAGGCAGAACCTATTCATTTTGACCTACATAGGATGGGTCGTCTAGAGCGAGGTTAACGCTCCAGCACCCCTTTCCAAGCGTCATGGGATCATTAGTATCCTTTGCTGTAGCAGCACAGAGCTCTTTTGATGCCCCCGTCTACAATGAAATCACATTGGGGGGACGGCCCATTTTCCACTGCCTCTCTTCAAAGTGGCCATTTCCATTCTGACGATGACTCTCCCTCTTCTTCTTCTTCTTCTGGCTTTCTCTCTCTCTCTGGTTGAGTGCAGCCACGTAGAAATGAGATGAGGAGGAAATTGGAGCGGGGTCAGCGCTGAGCGTCGACGCCGTCGCTGTCATCCTCACCAGGGAATGCTCACCTCGACAATAAGTGAGCCACATCGCAGGAAGATTAGAATATATTTTAACAAAGCAGAGAAGAGAGAATTTACCGGCAGACGAGGTAATTGGGGGAAATAAAATGGCAGGAAAGTACTGGTTTGGTTTGGCAATGAATGGCTGACAGGTTGTGGTAAAGTGGACCTGTGTCATCTGATGCGCATTATCCAGACTAAAACACAGCACTTAAGTGGATCTCTTCTACTTTATATGCTGCCCATCAACAGTGCAGTCATGCATTATTCTGTCTGCTTAATGTGTAACAAATATACAATGGAAACTTTTCTTTTTTTGCTCATGGCGACACAAAGTATTGATTTATAGATGATGGTAAAACCCGCGGTGCTGTCTGTCGATCCCCAGTGTTTACTGGAGAGTCTCCGGCTACATATAGGACCGTATTTCACCACGGACGACTTGAGAGTTTGTTGTGTTTTTTTTTTACGATACAAGTTTGAAATTTCTCTCAGGCTTCAGATTGACTGCGACATTTAAGAATGTAGGGCAAAACAAGGCCTTGAAATTTAATAGGCTGCAGCCGTTTTCATTTGCATGAATACCCCTGGAACTGACTGGCCTGGTCTGTCCTTGCAGCTCTGAAAAGACTTTTTTTTTTTTTTTAAAGCAGAGGTGCCTCGCTCGATCCATTTCTAAACCTATTATCCGTTTATTTTCAATGAGACCAAAATGTTAATTTGATTACATATAATCTCACAACAACCTGTTCTGATTTCACTCCGTCTTTATATTCTCCATTTCTCTTTTGCCTTTCACCGACTGTTGCGTTGCTCCATCCTCCGCCTCCTTGGAGTGCCAATGTCAATGCCTCAAAACATTGTCTTCAGCTCTCTCCAAGGCTCTCCAGCCTCTCAGTGTCTCTCCAGTGCTGTCTTCCTAGCTCCTCTGCCACTTTCTGGGCTGATTCATGGCTCTTTAATATTACTCTATGTCCTTTATACTCATGTCATTAAGATCTGGGCTGAAAAAGGCTCATCAGGTAATTGCGCCTTCTTAATTTGCATAAGCAGTGAAGTCAACCTTTCATCCTCTTCTATCTTCATGGTTGCATTTGGCCGTGGTTTACTTTTTCAATAGTTTTATGGAATGGCTTTCTACCTGTAGCCGGTTCTGACCAGTGTTTACATTCATGGTGAGTGGTTCTGCGAGACATTTTCATCCATTGCCAACTTTGAGCATCAGAAGGTAGTGACCTTTATGGAAAATGGCAAAAAGTAAGGGGAAGACATTCAATTTTGGCACTTCAGACTGGATGTCACATTTAGTCGAGGACCAGTAATTAATGCCTGCTGCTCAGACGCCACATCCTTTCAGAACTACACATCTCTCATGTTGATGAATCCTTGCTCTGGTACTAAAAAGAACCTTTAGTGGAGGAATTAAATCATACAAGAAACACACACGCCTCATAATTTTTGCGCCTTGTCTCATTTATATTTGTCTGCATTCTTAACCCATAAAGACCAAAACCATCTACTGATCAAAAATGTTTAATACCTGTTGATCCACTAATCCTATTAATAAATGTAAATAATTGGTGTAAAATACAGTTTGTCGTCTATTCATGGTCATCAGATATGACCCATTTGGACGTTCAGAGGCTCTGTAGTTACCATGGAAACACCGTCATCTTCTACAACATGGATTCACCAGTAAAACCCATGGAGTTGGATCAGTGACAGTGGATGGACACTTGTTTTGACATTCAGTCAATGATATATTTTGCTGAAAATGTCCTGTTTTTTTCAGTTTTCTCTATTTTGATAGAATAACATTTGAATTTACTCTGAGTTTTTATAAACATCTGCATGATCAGTGAATTAAATATTGGAAAATATATGGTTTATACTGAAAAAATCTAAATAAAGGGGATAATATTACAATAAATGGTGATAAATCACTTAAGAAAGGGTAAACATAGAGAAAAATTCATTTGGGAACTGACACAGAAGTAGCACTGGGTCTTTATGGGTTAATATCCACAAACATAACCTGAACTGTATCCATTCTGATAGAAAAAAAAAAAAAAAATTCTCCTACTGTTTGTTAGCGAGCCTCTGGTGGACTTGAAACTAGGTGGGAGAACCGGCAAAGGCAACCAAGTGTTCCTGTAAACTGGCCAATGGGAATGATGTAGGCTTTTCTGGGTGGGCGCAGCTAAAATGCACAGTTTCAGATAGAAGCTGGACTGAGGGGCTGCGTAACAGGCCAGTACGAGATAAATAAGGATTGCTTTTTTTTTTTTTTTTTTAAATCTGTAAATCGTGCAAAGCTTGTCTGGGAGTCCCAGCATCCCATGCAGAAATATTTTAGTGCTGATTTAAACATTCTGTTATTAAAGATAATCCACAGCTTTGCAAAAAATAATCTGATAAAGACAATAACTGTATTTACAGGGATCTTAATATTGCAAAATAATCTGAATAACAGCCTACTAGAGAATAAAAATGCCTCATGTCGCCAGCTGACATATGTAAACCTTTAATATTCTGTTCAATAGAACAATACTAGAATCGTAACACCATTCAAAGACTTAATCCAGTTGTTTCTTTGTTGGTATATTTACCCAACTTGGCTGTAACATTACACTATGACTGTCGACACAATGCATTACAGTGCTCTATGAACATACTATATTATATAATTACATATTATTATTATTATTATTATTATTATTATACTATTCCATATTAAATGACATATATTACATACTATAATGAATTAAAATGCAATTTTTTATGCAGTGTCTATAGTGTTGTATAATCACTTATAAGCACTAATGAAACAATAATCATATCTTATTATGAATGCAATATCCAATATGAATTATGAACACAAGAATCATGTGTTCTACTACTACTACTACTACTACTAATAATAATAATAATAATCTTCATAGAGCTCGTAAGATAATTGATGAGTTACAAAATAATAAAACGCAGAAAATAAGAGAATTACAACTGTACATAAAAACAATGAAATACAAATTCAGCTCAGATAAAAGCAGGACCTGTCCTCCAGTCCTCTGGTAAGACCGTGTTTTAAGAGGGGACTTAAAAGTGGACTGCCTGATTGGACTCGTCATTCCAGAGCTTCGGGGCTACTCTGTCCCCTTTAGTTTTTATCCTGGACAGACAGCAGACCCCTGCCCGAGGACCACACACTGTGCACCATTTGATATGGGGTTAAAAGGGCCTGAAATATAATTTGGATCCAGGCCATGATGTGCTTTAAAAGTAATCAATAAAGCCTTAAAAATCAATGGTAAAACAAACGGGGAGTCAATACAGATCAGCCGAAACAAGTGTGATGTGTTTGTGTGTCTTGCAGTGTGTTGTTTTATACATTTTACAGTGTTTCATGTGCTGTTCTTGCACTGACATAACTTTAGTCTCTTTCACTTGATTTAAAGCAAAGATTGACCACTATTTCTGCTTAAAACTAGTTAATAACATACAGTATGACAACGGCTTATAACACAGGGATTCCGTTACTTTACTTATATGCATCTACAGGGCACTCACAGTCACATTACATGGACAAAAGTATCGGGACACGCTGAATTAGGTGTTTCATTGCTGAACAGGAGGCAAATGCCAAACAATTTAACCATGAATTCTTACTGTATTTCAGAATCAGAATCATTTTTACTCGCTAAAGTACATAAACACATACAAGGAATTCTTTCCTGGTAGATGTTGTCTCTCTAGTAAATTACAAATACAAGGTGAAATGTGAGGAAAATAAAAAAGAAACTATATAACTCTATACTGTGAAGAAGTAAAAGAACGAAATAAATCAGACTAACCTGTGTACATGAAGGAAAACCTCGGAGTATTGGGGAAAAATCCTATTTCTCATAATCAGATTACTGCTGTTATTGGATAAAGCCTATCAGATTATTCTGTTTACATGATCACTTGAATAATCTGATAACTCCAGAAATTGGATAATGATCGGAGTATTGGTGCGCATGTAAATGGGCTTATTGATCCACCAGTAAAACCCATGGAGTTGGATCAATGACAGCGGATGGACACACTTGGTTTATGTTCAGTTAATGATAGATTTTGTTGAAAAAGTAACTTTTTCTTTAGTCTTCTCTTTTTCTGATATAATAACCCTCAACCTTAATCTACATGATCAGTGAATTAAATATAGGAAAATACCATGATTTTCACTGAAAAAATACAAAATAAACAAGGTAATATTACAATAAATGGTGATAAATCACTTAAGGAAGGTTAAATATAGACAATAATTCATTTGGGAACTGCCATTAAAGTATCACTGGGTCTTTATGGGTTAACGTGTGTAAAGGTAGGAATCAAACATTTTTCAGCTGCAAAATAAGCTTTTTACTGAACTTGTTACCAAAAGTTTTTACAAATGCTGTTCTGAACTAGGATACCCTCATGGGAAATTGGGTTTTTCCGTGTCACAGCAATGATGATGATAATAAAACGCACTGGAACATGTAGTAAAATAGCTGGGCCGACAGAGAAAGGAGATCACCTGTACGGAAAGCCACATTTAACAGCTGCAAATCTAAGGGAAAAGATGTCACAACACCGGTGGCACCGTGTGACTGACAGGTGAACTGAGCAAAGTGCAGTGTAGAAAAATCACAGCAAATCACAGCGATGAGCACTCAGCAACCGAGATAAAAATAACAACAGAAGGAGGCAGACATCCACTCCTTCCTCTCATGTACCCATCAACACAAAAAAAGCGCATAAATAGATTTTTAACACCTCAAATTTATGTCTGAATCAGTACTGGTTGAGTTTACTATTATAAAACCAAACGCCGGCATCCTGTTAATTCCTGCCAGTGATGTTCTGGTGGATCCTGACATCTGATCTTCCAGGTGAGTTCAGTGGAAAAATATTCTGTTCTGCGTCTACAAAGACTCCTCGTTGTTCTCACAGCTCAGCCCTTTGGCCTTATCGTCTCCTGTGCCCCCCCGCCCCCACCCCACTCCCATCCACTCACATTCTTCTCCTGTGGACGGCGTGGTGACACCCGGCTTCCATTACACTCCCCTCGGCTCCTCTGTCCACCGTCTGTGAGGAGGTGGAGGAGGAAATTACAGCTGCTCCTTTCACCCCTGTCTTCTTCCAGGCGGTACTACAATAGAACAATAAAGTGATACAATGGTCGAATTATATAGAGATAGAATGATAGAGCAACAGATAGAACAATAAGATAGATAGATAGATAGATAGATAGATAGATAGATAGATAGATAGATAGATAGATAGATAGATAGATAGAT
>JAPQRQ010000014.1:6031332-6045570 GCA_037367365.1 Apogon talboti | reverse complement strand
ATGACCCATTTGGACGTTCAGAGGCTCTGTAGTTACCGTGGAAACACCGTCATCTTCTACAACATTGATTCACCAATTAAACCCATGGAGTTGGATCAATGACAGTGGATGGAGACACTGGGTTTATGTTCAATTAATGATATATTTGACTGAAAAAGTCACTTTTTCTTCAGTTTCACCAGCTTTTGCCATAACAACCTTTGGATTTACTATGATATTCTATGAACACCTGTGTGATCAGTAAATTAAATACAAGAAAGTGCCTGATTTCTACAGAAAAATGCAAAATACAGAAGAAAATGTGTACTAAATGGTGATAAATCATGGAGAAAAGGTTAAATGTAGAGGCAATTCATTTGGAAATCACCACTAAAATAGTTCTAGGTCTTTAATTGTTAATGTTACAGTACATTTACGTACTTGATTAGATTTCAGAATAAAATATTGTGGCTTTTACACCATGACATTAATTTTTCAGATCAAGATACAAGATACATTAAATGAAATTAAAAGGAAATACTATTTGGGACTCCTTGTCATATTTCAGATATATTAAGTTATTATGGCTAAAGTCATTGACGTCTCCTCAATGTGAAAAGACTCAAGAATTCAAGTTAAATAAAAGTTAAAGTCTGAACAGAAAACAAAAGTCAAAAGCAGCAGTTGTGAACATCTACACGGCCAGTATATTAAACACAGGAAAATACCTGACGTTCACCGAAAAAACACAAAATACAGAGGCTAATGTCGTCATAAATGGTGACAAGTCACTTTAGAAAAGTTAAATATAGAGAGAAAAATACTGTGGAACTGCCACAAAAGTAGTACTGGGTCTTTAATGGGTTAAAACCACTTAATTTCTACTGACGCATTGAAATTAACACAATGTTCATTTTCTAAAAACAGCAACTATCAGCTTTAGTTAATTGTTGAGGTCTCCTTTATTTATCCTGGTAGATTCTAATTTCATTATATTTTTATTTTTTTTATCAAACGCTCGTGTTTTACAATTAGACGTGGGGGGAAAAAAAACAAAAAAACATCTAATTGCTGTGTGTTTTGATTTGAAATGAGTCAGGTACATCGCATATTTAGAGCGGCTCGTCGAGTGCTTGTGCTTATCGGAGGACTGCCTGCTTGGTTTATTGCGACGCACTCCCTCACCATCCATCACCTTTTAGCACCACTGATTATCCCGGCGAAAGATAATTACACAGCACAGCGCTGCACTGCAGAGACGAACACGGAACAGTTATCTGACCACCTGAACAACAACTCTGGGAGGAGAGGGTGGAACAAGTGTGCAGGTCTGACCTCAACATCACCACCGGGCGGAAAACTGGAGCGTATGGAGCGTGTGCGACTGTGTGTGAATGGACTGGACGAGTTTAGGTTCAGGTAAGACACTCAGAAATGTTTAACATACTGTTCTGCTCTCTATGTGAACTTTGAGACAAGACAAACTTTTAAGGGCCTTTATGTAATATTTCTACTTAAAAAAAAACAAACAAAAAACGCAGGGCTCAGAGGTTCTGATGAGATGCCGATGTATTTGATTATAGAGATATGAACTGAATTAATGTATATCTATGCTGTATTAAGTCTATTATTGCTTTATTTTTTATTGTCTCTGTTTTTGCTAATGTTGTACTGAGGTGAGATTAATTTTATAAGCCCCCCGGGGTTTTCAATCTCACCAGCACAATCTGTTTCTATGCTTGTCCAAATGTCTGATCTGTTGTTGTGTGCAAATAAATAAATAATTAAATAAATGAATGATGGAGAATTTATGTGACCACTAGAGGGAGTTGTGTGTCACTCTACTGGTCATAAACTAACGCCATCGGGCCTTTGACCAAAACATCTGAAAGTGACCAGATGGGATGAGAACCATTAAGAAACAACTTCTAGAGCCAAAGAAAGTGACTTCAAGATAAAAGCTAGAAGCACTGTTGTTGTTTTCCCCACTGGACACAGCTGTAAATGAAAAGAATGGAGTTTGATGCTGAAATGGCAGTGTCTCTTCTTCGTGGGTGAGTTTGATTATGAGGTTTATGAAGATAGAAAGTTATGTGATGTTATTTATCCATCCATCCATCCATCCATCCATCCATCCATCCATCCATCCATCTTCTGAACAGCTTTATCCTTCCTTGGGTATCCCAGCTATCTGTGGGTGGCAGCGGTGTACCCCCTGGGCAAGTCGCCAGTTCATCACAGGTCTGACATAGAGAGTCGAAAAACCAATCACGCTTACATTCACACCTATAGGCAATTAAAATTAATTAACCAATTGACCATTAAGTGCATGTGTTCAGATGGTGGGAGGAAAGCGGAGTACCTGGAGAGAACCCAGGCAGACATGTGGTGAACATGCAAACTCCACACAGATAATTTCCCCCCACAGGGGAACCATCGTGCAGTGAGGCGACAGCGCTAACCACTGCACCACTGTGTCGCCATGTGATCTTATTATCTTTGCTAAGTTGCTGTTTGTTGATCCACAGTTCGGACTAAACTGTGACAGTTCTGACCTTGTTTGGACAATTCCAAACAGATCTGTAGTTCAGCTATTGGCGACAAAAAGCGTACAGAAAATGGAGGTGATTTGTGGTTTTACTGTGGTTGTCTAAAAACAGAGCTAAGCTAACACAGCTATAACGTAAACTATCAGCTGGTGCGGCACGTGAAGATTATAAGACTGTTATATTGACCAACTATCAAAATAAACACCTGAGTTTTAGTTTGAAGAAGAAAACTTGATGATACCATAATACAGATGTGTGTAAACAATAAGCTGTATACTGTTTTCAGTGAATGATACAGTCTGTGGATACATAAGTGTGATATAATAAGTGTGTTCTGGCATCCCCCTCATGCTGAGAGTTTGGAACATCAGTACTAAATAGAACCCATTTAAGGCAAATATAGAAATGCTTGTGTACATATTGTCTTATTTTAGAGCTGACTTGGCTGGTTTTGTGGCTAAAAGTCTTATTAAATGAGATTTGGCAAACATTTAATAAAACCTTCCAGGGAAAATACTTCTTGAGCTGCTATAATTTCTACCTCCATCCAAAGCTGGGTTTGCAGAGCTTGTAGTTTAAAGAGTTTAAACACAACAGGCAAGTGGGAATATTTTATTTCACTGTTGTTAAGGTGACACCGGTGGTGCCACCACAAGTACTATTATATTAAATCCAACATTTCCATTTATTCACTAGATTCAACTGTGAGGTAATGGAGTGAACTGGTTGTAACTGTAAATGTGGTTTATTCTAGAAAAACGGCAAAATTAAAGAATTCCCTGACAATGTGTCTTTATTTTACAGTCTACATGATAATTCACATGAGTACATTAAAAATATATTACTATGTTATTTAAAACTATACAGTTATGTCCTGGGATTTCTGTTCATGCATAGATAATGAGGTTTTACCTGGGCCAAAAAATTTGTGCATACCTTCAGATTTTTAAACACAGGTAAAGTGATTAAAAATATACCAGTGACTCCTTTCAGACCGCTGGTAAAAAAACATTTCCTTTCCGTGTTCTATTTCAGTATATCATGTTCCATGTCACCAAACAGGGAACAGGAGATTTCCCTCGAATCAGGAGAAGCTGTGTCTCTTTTGCCTGTTGTGTCTTATACAGTACATTATATCAAGTATGTACAGTATGAAGAGCAAAGTTGCTGTTGCACATTGTTCGTGAGCGTAAAGAACAACGAATAATGATATTTTTGTGTCGCGTGTCACTGCAATGCAGAAAAACAGGTAAAAATAATGACAACAAGTAGACCCAGGTGTTACTTTTCCATCATTTCTGGTTGGAACTTGAACCTGTAAATACACGCAACTACTGCAAATTATTACCGTGGTATGAGAAAATGTAACTGTACATACATAGAGTAGGAAAAAGGCAGAGCTTTAATTTATACGATGACGCATAGCGTGTGCGTGGTGTTAACTTTAGCGCGACAGCCGACGTGTTTTGTAGGAATAAAACATCATCCGAGTCAGTCCTAAAAGTGCGAACATCCCAAAACAACCTTTACTTCACCTTTAAACAGTGACTAAGGTACAGCGATGTTTCATTTTTTAGGTTCAGCTGAAAATAAATAGGAAGCGGTTGCTAAGGAGAGGCTGTTTGGGTGTGAGCGGGTATGTGTGTGGGTAATTATCGCCTCTGTCTCAGTGGTGGTGGTCTTGTCTCATTACCGTCGTGGCGGGGTGTCCGTGCTTTCAGGGAACAGCGTGACGTCTCCTGCCTTCCAGCCCCTTGAGCTGAGGACATGGACGCAGAGGTGTCCAGTCGTCTCCGGCGCACCCCCCTCCTAAGCTCCTGCCACAACTGTACCTGAAAACCTGCTGCTAATGGGAAGCCCCCATCTGCAAATAAGGCCCTGTTTTACCTCGGATACAGAGAGCGATGCATTCACTTGGCCAGACCTATTATTCCCACCGCCTATAATTCCCTCTCTCTCTCTGCGAGCATTGTTTTCACCACCTCTCCCTCTCTTGCTGTGTATGACGTGGGCCTCCCCTTCTCATACACAGGGAGTCGTTATCTCCAGTAGATAATAATAACACCAATATAAAGGAGATTTTTTGTGCCAGATAAAAACCCGAGTGACTCCAGGATACACCTGCCACAGCTTAGCTTTGTAAGCCACTACAAGTCGACCTATTCTCACAGAAAATACATTCCTATATCAACTCACCTGCAATTGTTTTGTTATAAATTTAACACTGTCTATGTTAGATTTTGCTCCAAGCATGTTGTTTCAGTCAGGTGTAATTGCTCATCGAGTACATTAACAACATATTGTTAGCCTCATGGCATAATTGCCTAAGTCATATCTTTGGCCAAATTGTGATATCTGCATAAAATGAATCAGCAGTGTTAGGAGAGTAAATTTATGCAGATATCACACTTTGGCCAAAAATATGACTTAGGCAATTATGCTACGAGGCTAACGATATTATATTATTCAAAACTATATAGTTATGTCCTTGGATTTCTGCTCATGCATAGATAAGGTGGTTTTACCTAGACTGTTTTACACCAAAAACTTAGTGCATAATTTGCAAATAATCATATTCGCAAATATTTATAAGTGCAAATAATTACAAAAAAAGACACTTTTTTATGTTTCTTGGTAGTTAGGTGGATGGGAGATATACCAAATCCAGGATTCCGACACCTGAGTCAAGTTCGCAGTCCTCTAAGTACATAATTAAAGTGCTTTAATCAGCATTAGTGAAAGACTGAGTTGCTTTTAATTAAATCTTCACAGACATTTTCAGTATTAAAGGTGCAATATGTAACAGACTTATGTGGAGTTCATATGTACAGTAGCTGACTGTGTTTCTAAGCTAATGGTAGTTAGCATTTGAAAAGAAACACTGAATTCCTCGAGATATAACATAAAAATCACCTCCTGGAAATGTTCCTTAAATAGAAATCAGTCTAAAGGCTGTTATTATGGATGTGGACAACTGAGAAAATGAGGCATTCAGAGTACACTGTAGTCCATTCACACATTGGAAATGAAACGAGCAGTTAATATTCACATATGCTACATGTTATACATTTGACCCGAGCCATATGATCCTTCCATAACCCAAACCAGCAGCTAAACCGATAACAAGTCTGATGACACTTTTCAGATAATACTACATTCATTGAATGGTTGTTGTTTGGTGTAATTATTAAATAAGAGTTTATGGGTCAGTTTTATGGTATATTTCAGACTTTTTTGTATCTTTTCTTAGCCCAGACATTTAATAACACAACTAGGAGATATTGTAAGTGAAGTTAGTGAATCTGTTGATAAAAAAAACACAATTGTAAAGTAAAATTCTGCTTAATTGTTTCATCACAGTGCGTAATGATTCTGTTGAATAAAACATGATGCAGGTGGCATTGTATTTACAACAAAAAGTATCCGCAGTTGCAATTTAGTGACCCATGAAGGCATCATTTCTGAGAGACAAGGTTGATAAGTCAGGGCTGTTTGGGAAGATGTGCCTCATACCGCTGATGCTGCACCGGGGATCTGGAACTGTACCGCCGTGTGGTCCAGAGACCCTGTTCTCACCTCCGGATCACATCTGGCACCTTCCAGCCACGGCTACAGCGGTGTCTGTACTTGCTCAGTGGTAATTGCAAATGGTAATTACCAACCTTTTCCATGAACCAGGAGGTTTATATAAATAAATGACTGGTGCGGTGGGCATGGCAGTTTCCCAGCAGCGGCCCGTATCTGTAACGTCGTCCTTCACCCTAATTCCACCGCTGGGACCTTGACTGGTTCTCAGGTTCTCTGGCCCCGCAGTCTGCACTTATTATCTTCAACGGCTGAGGCTATTAACCAATGCACTCATGTGCTGTATGTTGGCTCACTTATTAGTTTGGCCTGGCGAGTCAGCCCTTCTCTCTCTCTCTCTCTCTCTCTCTCTCTCTCTCTCTCTCTCTCTCTCTCCCCGTCATTTACTCCAAAGCCTCATGCGGGCTGACACCTCCTGACCCTTTTGAAACTCTTTCAGAAGCTCTGCCTCTCAAGTCGGTTCTTTGAGTCTCACTACCACACTCCCACCACTGATAGTCCATCTGCTGAGATTGAGGACTCCTCTCTGCATGACTACCTTTCCCCCTGGCACTCTCGCCGAGGCCACCTGCATTGCGCGGACAAAAAAATGGCTGAAATGGCTGCAGAGAGATTTGCCTCCAGTGCAATCCCCCCCTCAACATCTAAGTTGGAGGCGAGTTGACTTCTTAAGACTGGAGGGATTCGGCGCTGCCTCCTACTGTGGCGAGAAGCTGCTGTGAGTGCAACAGAGAGGCAGAGACAGAGGGAATGCAAGGTGGGAGAAAACAGCCAGCGAACTGAAGTCTTCCCTAATTAGGCACTGGGCCTTCATTCAGCACATTTATAGTCTAATAAAGCATGGAGGGTATGCGGCGCACTGTGATTAAACAGACGTTTGCTTTAATACATGGTGGCTGGAACAGTACGTGGGGGCTGTTCTGGAGATGTGCCACAGACACCAACAGCCCCTGCTCATCCTCTGGACTAATTATCCCAATGTTCTCGTCTTCGTGATTTTAGCGCTCGGCAGACAGCAGGACAGGGCCTAAGCAAGCCAAGGCAACCACAGAAATTGTCAAAACCATTTAATCCATCTCCTGAGCATGCTAATGTAATTGCTTTTTGATTAATTATACTGGTGGGGAAAAAAAAAAAAACGAAAAAAAAAAAAAACGGCGTGCTGTTGTTGTTGTCAGATTACGGTTGAGTGAGATTCTATAAACATATCCCTTCATTCCAGCTCTTAATGAAAGACTGTAGTTGACTCTTCATGAAATGTCATTTTCAGTAATTATGTTGTGAAGTTCATCCTAATGCGGCGACCTACTTTTTGACCTCCTCGACGCGAAAAACTCAACTTTTCAGTCACTCAAATTGCTTCTCGCAGAAGACTGTCCGTTTCACATCAATCAAAGTTGTTCACTTGGTTTATTTGCCTTGGGTGCATGGAAATGATTAGTTTATTTGCTGCTTCTTAACATCACAGCTAATAATTCTGCAGACAATGCTGCCGTTTTATGGATTTCAGTGTATTATAATTTTATTCTAGGCAGCACTCGGTTTCTATTTTTCATTTTTATTTAGTTTTGGTATGTCTCAAGTGTCCATCAACCTCTTTTTAAATGTTATGCTCATAAATTCACCTGGATTTGGAGTATTTTATGAACCAATTCTATGATATTTGGATTTTAATAGCCTCATAACATAATTGCTTAAGTTATACACTATACTTATAAAAGTATTGGACCATGTTGAATTCAGGTGTTTCTGTACTAACAGGGGTATGGGATACAAAACAATAATGACAAGTGTCATAATATAGTTTTATATTGTGATAAATATCATATTGATTATTAATATTGATATCTCAAATTAGCATGAACAGGACATCTTACGAGGTGTAGCCAAGACATGTTCCAATATTTTTGTCCATATAATTTCTAAACATCAATAGTTCCAACATAATATTATTATTAGTAAGCAAAAACCATTTCTGAGGCATTTTGTAAGTTAAGATAATAATTAAAAACTAACCAATGAAATGCAATATGTATCCGAAGATAAAACTATATTCTGACATTTGTCACTATTGTTTTGTATCCCAGACCCCCTGTTAGAAAAGAAACACCTGAATTCAATGTGTCCCAATACTTTTGTCCATATAGTGTATGACAGTTATGCTACGAGGCTAACGATTGTGTAATACGGATTAGAATATTTGGATACATATGCATTTTTTCTTGAAACTCATGGAACAAATTGTCTTAAAGTCTGCAAATGGAACATTTTTGTAGTCTTAGCCATGACTTTAATCTTTTATGAAAACATTCATGAGTACCAAGGGAATGCACATATATATATTTATAAGGCAAGGCATCTGATATTCAGACTAGAGCTCCATTTAGACTAGTTATCTATTAGAAACCCCCAAACTGCATATTCATCACACATACAGATGAATTCACTGGATTAAATATGATTTCACTGATGCATTCAGCAATGTAGGTGCATCAGTCTGGTAAGAATGTTGACTTTGACTGGGTTTTCATGCACAAAATATGACAGCTTTTGGCCTAATTTTAAAAAAGACAATATTATCGTTTATCAGGTTCATGATGCACACTTCTCTCATGTCAAGATAAAGAAAAGTGGCTGCCTCTTTGCATCAAAATAAGATGTTTTCAGTGTTTTCCTCAGGTGGTGGATTTGTTGGACCGTGCAAACCTCCCTCTTTCATTCCTTCCGCCACCTTCTAGAAAAGGTCAGCATTGCGATAGTGTCATATAACCAAGTCTGTCATAATATCTAAAGGTGGTTTTCTCTTTAAAAGCACAAATGTGGACTCTTTTATCTACTTAATACCTACAACTACCTCTGTGCTGATTTCCAAATGCATTTCTCCCTATATAAGTGATATATCACCATTTATTATAATATTGTCCTTAGTATTTTGTGTTATCCAGTGAAAATCATGGTATTTTCCTGTACTTAATTTACTGTTCATATAGAAAACGGGACTTTTTTCAGCAATATATATCATTAACTGAACATAAAAACAAGGGTCTACAACCACTGTCATAATAAGATCTAAGTAAACATTAGCAGTAAGACATTAAGTACTTCCAAATGCATTTTTCCCTACATTGAACCCTTCCCATCTCTTATATTATTGTGTTCTCAGGTATTTTCCTACATTTTATTTACTGACCAAGTCACAAGAATTCCCTGACAGGTCACATGATTATTAATATTACAAGGGAAAAAAAAACAACCCACAACTGCTGCTTTTCACTCTTGTTTTCTGTTCAGACTTTTCTTGAATGGGATCATTTAACTGGAAGCCTTGAGTTTTTTCACACTAAGGAGATGTCATTGACTTTAGACATAATAACTTAATACATCTGAAATATAAAAAGGAGCCCCAAATAGTTGCTCTTTTTAATATACTTATTTTTTTTATATATTGTATCTTGATCTGAACATGAACTGCAGTTGCAAAATTAATGCCATGGTGTAAAAGCGACAATAATTAATTCTGAAATCTAACCAAGTACGTGTACCAAGTACCAAGTAAATGTATTGTAACATTAACAATTAAAGACCTAGAACTATTTTAGTGGCGACTTCCAAATGAATTGTCTCTACGTTTAACCTTTGCTACGTGATTTATCACCATTTATTAGAACATTTTCCTCTGTATTTTACATTATGTAGTGAAAATCAGGCATTTTCCTAGTATGTTCTAGTATTAGTACGTATATCATTACATCAAAAACAGAGAAAGCTGAAGGAAAAAGTGACTTTTTTTCTGCAAAATATATAAATAATTGAACATAAAAACAACTACTGTCACAGTCAGACCTAAGTAAATATTAGTAATAGAATGATAGTAAGCATTTTGTGGTGACTTCCAAATGCATTTTCCCCTAAATTGAACCTTTCTGAAGTGATTTATCAACACTTATTATAATTTTGACCTCTTTGAACTTTTGCATTTTTTAGTAAAAGTAAGGCACTTTCCTACATTTAATTTGCTGATCATATAGGTGTGCATAGAATATCACAGTTAACCCAAAGGTTATTATATCAAAAACGGACAAAAACTGAAGAAAAAGTGACTTTTTCAGTGGAATATATAATTAACTGAACATAAAAACAACCAGTTATAGTCAGACCTAAGTATTACTAAGATAGTAAGCATTTTGTCGTGACTTCCAAATGCTTTTTTCCCCTAAAATGAACCTTTCCTAAGTGATTTATCACCATTTATTATAATATTGTCCTCTGTGTTTTGCATTATTTAGTGAAACTCAGGTATTTTCCTGTATTTAATTTACTGTCCATGTAGATGTTCATAAAATCTCAGCCTAAATTCAGCTGGTTATTGTATTAGAACAGAGAAAACTGAGGAAAAAATTGTCATTTTCAACCTAAAATGAGCATCTACATTGTCATTTGCCAAACCACATGGGCATTATTGGCGAATCAATGTTGCTGAGGATGATGGTGTTTCCAAGTTCACTATGGAGCCTCTGAACGTCCAAATGAGTCATATCTGATGCTGCTGAAAAGCCGAGAAACTGCATTTTTCCTGAATCATTTCACTGTATTGATAGGATTAGTGGTTCAAAAGTTATTAAACACTTTAGATCAGTAGATGCATTGGGTTTCCAGCTGGTTAGTAAAGGGTCAAGCATACAGTTGTACTTAAGCCTGAAAAAATGTTGATGGACATGGATTGTTTTTTGCCCATCAGACTGTTGCATTATAATTAAGAATTAATAGAAATGGAACAAAAGTGTATTAAACCTTTATAGGGCACTCATAGAAATACTCTGAAACTCAGATTTTCAACCATAGCGTGTTATTGGAGGACATAACAAGACTATTACTTTTCTGAAAAATCAAGGTCAGTGAAGTTACCATATTTGGTTCCTTACCCATCCTTAAGTGACAAAAAAATTTAAAAAATACAAGAAAAGAGGTGGAAAAAAACATGACTTTTAGAACATTACACAAACATAAGTGCAGATCCAGACACCTGTCAACATCCACATTATCCCTATGAACATCATTACTTACATTAGTACCATTACTCCATGGTACCTAACGAAGCAGGTACACTCACTGTTCATGCAGAGGTGGACCTTACAGACCCTGTAGACCACATTGGACCTGAGATTGTTGACTCACTGTCCTCACTGGAACTGTTGCTGTCACTGTCTTATACTGTACGTGGAAATGACCAAAAATAGTCACTTGCCCAATAAGATGTTAAGTGTGCAGCAGTTTTAAAATGTATAGTAAGCTTTGGTGCATGGTGGAGGACAGAATCCAGATCTCACCGTTGTCTAGCACAGATAATACAAAAAAAAACAAAAAACATGTGCCCGATAAGGGGTTAATGACGAGAGCAGGACTGTCATCTCAGTTTCAGGGCCATAACAGAAAGTTCCTATTTCCTGGTTTCGAGTACATTCGAAGCGTAGGAAAGTTTCCCTCGACTCCGGCAGAGACTCAGATCTTAAGATTAAACTGTTTTGTGAAACAGTTTAAGAGCACGGTGACCGCAGGTTCTTTTCCATTCAAGCTCACCGACAGCTCTGCGCTCTTCTGAGGTTTAGAAGTGGAGATGTCGGCAGTATCTGCAAGCGTTTATGCAAGCGCGAGGAAGAGCGAGAGGCAGGAGGGAGGGACTGCACACGGCGTTACTGCCTCTGACAGACGGCGTTGAGGCGAGTCTCCGGTTCTCAAAGGGAGCCTGCCTATCTTTTGTACAGACAGAGACTGCAGGCTACTGTAGTCAGATGCAGAACTACACTACTAAAGGAAAGTTAATAGCTTGGCCTCGCTCAGACAAGCAGAAGGGGGAGGAAAAAAAAAAAAAAAAAAAAGGCAGATATAAAGAGAGTGGGATGCAATGTGGTAAGGGTCCATTAGCATTCCCACTCTCAACCTGACACTGACAGCTGACACTGACCCAGTGTCCAAGGTGAGCAGGAGACATGGCACAGGAAGCAGAAACCCCCGAGAGGCAAACCGCCGTGTGTTCTTATGCTGTTCTCTGTTTCCTTTGTGGTTGCAGTTGAGTGGACTCTAAATGTCACAGCTCTGTGACACATGTAGATGACTTTGACCTCAGTGCACCCCCAGTCATACCTTTTCTTTGCCACTTAAAGCCGCGCGAAAGTAAGGATCTAGGGGAAAAAAAAAAAAAAAAAAAGGCTTCTTATCAGTTGAAATCGCAAAGGGGTTCAGTTGAAAAGACCGTCTCATCCAAGCGGACTAATACCCTGCAGATTTGTCCAAATTAAGTTTTGGTGTCAGTTATGGTGCCCTCTGCACCCACAAAGAGTAATAGAGCTAAAACTGTCTTAAAAATAAATTGCTTCCTTAAAGAAAAGCTGGACTAAGGCCCCTTTTGGAATTGTTCTATAAAAAGAAATGCAGCTGGTCAGGGTATGTAAGTGCAGCTGTGAACGCACCGCATTTATTTTAGTTGTGAAATTTGCATGAATTTCTATTTAATCCTTAGGTGCTGATTTTATTTTGAAACTGTGATGATCCAACTTTCTCGTTGTTAGTCTATGCATATGTATGTTATGTCAGGGATTATAAGGAAAAACTTGGTTTATGACTGTATTAATGATCCATGATGGTTCGTACAATCCTTTAAGCTTTGCTCATTAATACCACTGAGACATTTTCAAGGTTTATTTGGTGATTTCCTTAATTTTAATGACTTTCTTTGCTTTTCTTACTTAATTTTCACTAATATTAATATTTCTCTTTTACCTACAACTGTGCTAACCTTCGCACTTGTCATTGTTATGTATTTTTTCACATTTGTACTGTTTTATGCCTAATGTTCTGTCTTTATAATATTTTTGTTTTATTATATTTTCTTAGGATTTACCTGAATCTGTTTTCTGAGGATTAAATGAATGAATGAATGAATGAATAAATGAATGAATGGATGATGATGGATTCAATTGAAAGCAGCTTATTTTACCTGCAACTCCGTTTTTGTATTGCTCATTTTTCATTGATCGTTGTATTTTTTAATTAGTTTTCAAGTTTTTAGATTTTTTTAAATTTAGTTTAACAACATTGTTTTTCAGTGTTTGTTTTTATATTTTTGTTAACTACAATAACCCTTGGAAGTGCCACAGTGGCGTATTCAGATGCTTTTTGTCATATTCTGTCGACTGAGAAAGCAGCCGGAGTCCTTTTTAACACATATCAATACTAGACAACATCGTAACTGTGAAACGTTAAAAAAAAAAAAAAAAGACTATGACTGGCATTTGGATTTGGCTTCAGATACAGACAACATGTCTACTTTTGCATTTCTTTTTTTTTTTCAGAAGCAATGAGACTTGTTGTAATGCATTCAAAGATTTGGCAGCCGCTGACGGACATCTGGGCCCGAACAGCAGGCCACCTCTACCTAAACAAAAAGCATGCAAATAATTATGTTAGTACACAGATTCATATGCTTCCCACTGCAAACATATTGTCATTATCTCCCCGTTCTCCCCGTGCAACTTTCGGATTTGATTTGAATTAGTGACTCCACCAGTCACGCAGCGGGGCGAGGGAACACAGGGAGAGTGGGAAAAGCGACAAGTTTTAATTGGTCTGGTCTCGTGGCGCTGAGCTGAGCTGATCCCGGAGGACGAGGATTCCCTTTCCAAAACCAGGGAATGACGGCGGCCCAAAACGCTGGGGGTCACAGACTCAACCTCACGCCAAAGCCGATGAGTTCAACAAGACACTAAACCTGTCCTGTTCACCTCCAGAAGGAGAAAAGTGCTTTTTTTTTTTTTTCTCTCCCAGGGCTTTTTTCATTTATTCTTTCATGAGCAAACGATACACAGTGTCAACCTGTTAATTATGTGATAAATAGCTCTGCGGGAATCTGGTAAGAAACAGGTAAAGACTCTGATACCGTTTTATATTTCTAACAGGTTTCTACTTCATGCCATGTAGCCAGTATCTGGAAAAAATCATTTTGTCATGTGTTTTTGTCTTTCCACATTAAAACTCTGGTTTGGGTTGTTGAAAATGATTACCGTATTTTCCGGACTATAAGTCGCACCTTTTTTTCATAGTTTGGCTGGTCCTGCGATTGTTTTTTCAG
>JAPQRQ010000014.1:6009759-6021805 GCA_037367365.1 Apogon talboti | reverse complement strand
AATCAATGTTGTAGAAGATGACGGTGTTTCCATGGTAACTACAGAGCCTCTGAACGTCCAAATGGGTCATATCTGATTACCATGAAAAGATGACAAACTGTATTTTACACCAGTTATTTACATGTATTGATAGAATTAGTGGATCAACAGGTATTCAACATTTTTAATCAGTAGATGGTTTTTGGCGGCTGTTTGGGTCTTTATGGGTTAAATTTCAGCTTGAAAGTATGAGAAAAGAAAACCACTCCTAACCGGTAACTCTTTCCAATTATATTCACTTTTCTAATTAATCTGAGTTTACCATCCATCTGTCTGTTCTGCCGCTACATGTGCGTTTTTCTCACTTTATTTATCTTTTCACTAAGTGTGACCTCCCTCTGTTCACCTGTTCCTTTTCATTTCCCTCATCCTGCACACTCAGTTACTTTGCTTTGTGATGCATCATTGCAAATTTCCCTATATTAAAAGTACCAACGGTGAGGTGCTTTTACCACTATCGCCCCCTGCCACGCTTCGCGCCGTACTTCCCCTGAGTGTTTAGTGATTTTGTACCTAATGTAAATGCTATTTGCGAGGCACTCATATTCACCGCTTTTCCTCTGAGCCTGTTGAGTTTGCGGTGTATCCGGAAATAAATGTTCCCTGCATATACTGTAAATGTAGTTCGGTGTGAATGACGTGCGTTGAAGCCGTTTGAAAAGTATATGTTCTCACAGGCAAGAAACAACAACTGGCCAACGACAACATCTCCGTTAATCTTCTTCAAATGCTGCAAATCTGGATGATTGGCAGGATTTTTGTAATTGTTTAGTGACTTCAGCAAATGAGCACTGCAAGCAGTTGTGACTGTTGACTGGAGTTAATCTAAAACTGCCTGTAAACAAGCACATAATTCATGATAAACTGCAACCAGTCTGGTGTTAAAACGACTCACTCGGGATTAAGACTGCAGTCTCTGGCGCTGCAAAACTTCTCTGCCAGCTGAGCTAATGCAAAGAAATGTGAGAGTGAGACTCATAAAGTCATTATAGCGGTGTCCTGAAACGGCACATGCATAGTAATGATTTCCAAACTTTTGGGACAAAGACAAAGTGGGTTGAGAATGCACCGAGGCTGGATTTTAAAAGCACAAAAAATATGTACATTTAAGCACTCGAATATACACATTAGGTAAGTTTAATTAGTGTTGGAAAGTGAACTCAGCTAGTGTTACTTTACATTAAATGAAGCTGCACTGCACTGAAGATACCCTCAGAGATACGGAGAAAGTTTCCCATCATGCACAGTCAATCAGACTGTCATAGAAACACTGTTATTCCATTATTTACACATCCTACTTTTTTCCACAATTGAGTTAGTTAAACAAAATACACACTTTCCTTGTGCAGCTCTCTTCTTTAAAAGTTAATGTAAATATAATATTGTATGTTAAAGAGAAGCTGAAGAGAAGTCATGGAGTAGAGCTTTAGCATTACCTGCCTAAATACAGTCGAAAATGACACATTCAACCCCCTGAAAACGCCTGTCACAAGGTATTTTTGGTCTACATATACATACATAGACCCTTACATATACATACACAGGTATACAAATACATACAGATACACAAAAAAGTTAATTATTCAATATCTTACATCAAACCGGCCCGCCAAAGGGTCCAATCTGGCCCGCAGGATGAATTTGTGCAAAAAAAAAAAAATGACACTGAAGATATTAATAGTCAAGTGTGTCAAAGTCATTTTAGTTCCAAATTCCAACAATATTGTGTCTATTACTAAATGTTTTTACTGTGATCTACATAAAAGGCACATGTATAAATGATAAGTTGAGGCATAATATTTTTCTTAAGAAATGTCAGCTTTTTCAGGTGTTTCTTTTTTTTTTTGAAAGGATAGTTTAGAAATGTAAAAACTTTCATAGTTTAATTAAAATGATGCTATTATTTTACTGCTCTGGCCCGCTTGAGGTCAAATTTGGCTGCGTGTGGCCCCTGAACTAACACCTCTGTCTTACATTGACCAATAAACACAATATCAGGAAACATCAGGAAACAGAGAGTTATAATAATCAGATCTAATAATCAAGCATCTTCATCAGTCCATTTTTTGGAAATGTTATTTTTATATTATATATATTCAACTACTTTCTTTCAGTTGTACTGTCAAGTTCCACATTGTCACTCCACACCACAAAGAAATGCAAAAATGTCTGGAAATCTCTGCACGTTTAAGTTACGTTACATGCTTTATATACGATAGTTTACCCTTTTATTGTATTTGTATCCTTCGCCTACATTTTTTTTAACATTTGTACTAGATATCACCTTCATTTCAACATTGATTTTGCAGAGGTTTGCATTTGTTGTGTGCTCCATCAGTCAGTGTTACAGACTTTTTCTGCTGTCCTTCCTTCAGGTAAACTCCACTGACATTGAAATATCTGCAAGGATTTGGACATAATATCATCATCCTACAGATGCCCTACTGCTGTGGTTAAAAGCATATACATCTGTGTGAGGCCGTGGCATCGCAAAGTCATCCTTTATTTTATTTCACACATAAAATAAAACCTTTGCTCTGAACTCCAGAAACACTTGTAAATACTTGTGACGTTCTGTTTGATGCAGTTGAACTAATGTCCCTACTTGTAGATGTTTGCTACTTCCCAGCGTTGTCTGTCATAATATGTGATAAACAACACACGCTAAATATAAGACGCTTCGTAAGTGAAGAATTACATTAAACTGTTACGTTAAGTTAAACATTAAATTGTTATTTAAATGTTTGGAACATGTAAAGTGATAAGGTGGATGGATGTGTCACAACTTAATAATATAAAGATATATTTAGAGAAACTAATTCACACGAAGCTCTGCCACTGAACCATAATGTTCTTAGCTCATCTGACGTCCATTAGCATGTCCAAATTGTTCCATCAGAATGTGAGTCACAGTATCGGTTAAGACAATTAACGAAACAACAAGAACACGACGCATTTGCATACCATTAATTAAGTTCTGAAGAATATTAAACAACTGGAGTTGGTAGGGCAGACTGAGAATGAAGCGAATCGGCGCGTACCTTCAGAGGGGCTCATAAAAGCTTTTCCCGGCTGCGACCTTTCCAAGCCAAGGTCAGACACCTTTGGTTTGAACAGATGGCTCATGCCACAAAAACCCTACATGTTGCCTTCTAATTGGCAGTAACACATTATTTATTGACCATTTACTGAATTGGTCAATTAGGTTAATAGGTTACTTCACTATTTACTCTGATTTACAAACCTGCAACTCATGAGCACCTGCCTAATTCAGAGTAATTACAATCGCCCGTCACATGGATGGTTAAAGCGCATATACTCATTTTCAGCTAAGAAAAATATGTGTGGACTCGCTGAGAGAGACTCGGCCTAATGTTCCAGCTGCAATTCTCTCTCTCTCCTTTTTCGGAGCCGCTGTCTGTGAATGTTTAACAAAGCTATCATTTTACATTTGAAAGGCTCCCTTGTCTTAATGCAGATTTTATATGACACGTGTCACACTAGTCCTAAGAGCCTGTCAAAAGAATTGGACCTACACACATTTACACATTTTTTTAATTTTTTTTTTTTTATGTCAAGGTACAACCAGACTCATGGAAGGAGCTCTGGCACCCCTGACAGCTCCAGGCTAGTTATCTTTGAACCTGGATCCATATGGTGCCTTGCTTTGCCTTGACAAGAGCTCTGCCCGTCTCAGCGGTGAGCTCCGGATCCGGCTCCATAACAGGTAGACAGGAGGCTGCAAATTTGGGGGATTCAGAGGAGGGGTTCTCAGCCAGCGCTACCGTAAGCCGTAGCTGCCACCTGATGTCGTACGCAGCACGACACCCGGCACCTTTTCATAATGAACACCCCGAGCTGTCACTATGCTCCTCACGTCCCAGAATCCACTTCACTTTGTTTATTTATTCATTATCTCTTATGTTCCTCTAATAAGGTGGGGCTTGTGCGAGACGCAACCGAGGGCTGAGGCGTCTGGAGGATCTGAATGGCGGTACTGTCTCGGGCAACAAAAGTGCCAGCGTTGAAGGGTAATAGGCCCACCCACAGGCTGACAGATCTAAAAGGGTGATTAACGAACACCCCAGGGAGGAAGGCAACAGGGGGCGAGGCTGCATGCCTGTGTTGTCGGATGCCTTTCGACACTTTCTCATTGTTTCTCCTCTCTCCTTCCTCTGGCTCTTGCATCACAGGTGTCAAACAAGCGGCCCGGGGGCCGAAACCGGCCCGCCAAACGGTCCAATCCGGCCGGTGGGATGAATTGGCGAAATGTAAAAAATGACATTGAAGATATTAACAATCAGGGATGTTAAAGTCATTTTAGTTCAGGCTCCACATGGACCAGTAAAATACTATCATAATGACAACTGCTAATTCTCCTCTCTGTGTTAGTGTAAAAAAAGCAACATTTTATGAAAATGTTTACCATTACAAACTATCCTTTTACAAAAAATGTGAATAACCTGAACAAATATGAACAACATAAAATGTCTTAAGAGAAGTAAGTGTAATTTTAACAATATTCTGCCTGTTACTAAATGTAATTAGATGTATTAGATAAATAAATGTTTTGTGTATTTGTAATTATAATGTAAGTTGTAAGGCACATGTGTAAATGAATAATAATATTGTTAAAATCACACTTAATTTTCTTAAGACATTTCAGTCTGTTCATGTTATTCAGATTTTTAAGGAAATTTTGTAGATGTAAACATTTTCATAATGTAATTATACTTTTTTGACGGTTATTATTTTATTGGTGAATGTGGCCCCTGGACTAAAATGAGTTTGACACCCCTGTCTCACATTTGCCGAACTACTTTTTCTTTTTACCAGTGAGAAATGATGCACGAATTTGTTTACCCAGTGATGTATGCACTCCAGATGTGCATAAAGATCACAAACAACCACATAACAGCAAATAAGCCTCTCTTTTCTCTCTCTCTCTCTCTTTTTTTGCTCACTTGTATTGCTTCACTCTGGCTTCCCAAGGTAATCTGGATCGTTTTGTACACAAACATGCACAGGTTGAGCTTCTGACAGGTTGAGCCGCTTCTATCAATCTAAATAAGATTCGCTGATGTAGCCCATACATTTTCTCTGCCTGAACGTCCTCCCCCTGAGAGCGAGTGTTCACAGGAGCAGCTAGTCCTCAGATGGTAGGATAAGTCGAGCTCAATCTCCAACGAAACATCGGAGGCCTATTTTATCGAGCTATATAAAGGCCAGGTTGATGGGGTTCTAAAAATATGGTGGTCTTAAATTTCTAGACATTCTTGGCTCTAATAAAAGGATGCGGCGGCTCATTGTTCTACTTTTTTTCTTCCTCTAATGTGTTCTGTATGCCTGTCCTGAATTCCAAAGGGGGCGCATCCTCTTCTGTTTCACTTTTTCCACAACACTTTCACTCTCTTTCATTCTGCTAATCTCTTAAACTCCCTTTTATTGCCCTGTCTCCGTCCCCTCAGCCCCCCCCTCCCATTTGTCACAACTTGTTCTCCCAGCATGCACTGCGACACTTTCGACCCCTGGCTTCCCCAATTACAATCACAATCTGAGCGTAATTTATCTCGCATGTGATCGAAGTCAACCCCATAACTTTCCTCTGGCAGAATGTTTATGTATTTAACACCGCGTTGCCAGTGTTCTGTGTACACCAGATGCATACGACGATAAAGGACGGTGATGATGATGGATGATAATGACGATGTCAAGGCTGGCAGGGGATTTCAGACCAACAAGGATATTGGGGTTAAAGCCCAGATGGAAGGGGTTAAATGACTGCGAGACCCCCCCCCCCCCCCAGCCCACTTTGGAAAATGATAAACAATCCGATACACAAGCAACGCCGTCTCCCAGAAAACACTATCATATGCAGCTAAATTCCAAATCCAATTACATGTTGTGACAAATTAACTGCAGCTTGAGTTCTGTTTTACTATAAATGCAATCTGTGCCTTTCACATCAGCACGTTTGGAGGGAAAAAGTGGTCACATTCAAAGTCATGCAGGTCTTTAGGTTTAATAAATACATATACATTGGAGTTGGGTTTAAATATTAAAACACACATTATGAGTCATTAAAGGCACAAAGCACATTTTTAAAAAAAATTAATCTACCTTGTATATATCATATATTACCTGTATATATCCTTATTCGTTGTACATGTCATTTATCTGTAGCATAGAGATAGCTTTTGTATATTTCAGTAGTTCTAGTAGTATGTTAGTAGCATATGTATATTTAATATTTTATTCTGGAACTTTTGCACATGCCTACATTTTTCTTTCATATTTTGTGTGATATTTTTATACAGTCCTTTTTGCACTAAGTGTTTTTGCTGATAAATAGAAAAGAGCTAACAAACTGTCACTGTCATTGTTCCTGTGAAAACAAAAATCTACTCTATTCTACTCATCACAATCCACAGTTTTTCTGCACTAAACCTGACCTCTTTTCTTAAACCTAACCAGATGCTTTCAGTTACTAAGTTTGTAGGAAATAAACTATATGCAAACAATTTACACTTAGACGTAAGAGTAGTACTTTCACCAGTCTGGAATTAGACTCATTTACTACATTTAAAGGTGCAGTGAGCACAACATGGTCAGATCTAACTGCAGAACATAATATTCATTAAGTTTTCATTAGTATATGACCACTTGAAAATAAAACATTTGTATTATAATGTATTTTATTAAAGTAAATGAATGAGCTGTTAATATCCATCTGGTTGCCATGTTTTTACAGTCGATCAGAACGGACTTATTCATCCTTATGCCGTATTTATGTGTTATGGTGGTTTGCATCCAGCTCCATGGTGCATTACTGCCATCTGCTATGATGGGCTATGGATCGCTTAAGATTACAAACTGAAATTAACATTTATACCAAAACCAGTTTGCGGTACCAATTAAATTACATATGAATGTCATATAATCCACGCGTTGACCCAAGTCAGTAAAGAAATGACACCAGCAGTATTTCATCAAGACGCCTGGTTGGTTTGTTCCCCCCCTCCTCGTCTTCGGTTTCTCTCTTTCTGCATTTCATCCTCATTCTGTCACATCCATCTGATGGTCATTAGCTATATTCTGTCATTGTAGGATTAAGGGAAAGCGTGGACTTTGAGTGGCTCCAGTAGCAAAAACAGCAACAGCCGAGGTGCCTTGTTTTCAAATCACTGACCTTCATCAGACATATGCTCCGATGTGTGCGGCGCTATGAGCGGCGCTGAAAAAGCATATGCAGATATGTGACAGTTAATGCTCTGCGTCCCTGGCATCTGTCACGGCCACTGGTTTGTGTATCCGCTGGGGAGTTGCCATGTGGGTGCTTTGAGCTGAGCACAGGCGCGTTCTATTGCTATTCTGCTAATGGTGTGCTGCCATGACGTGGCTCCTCCTTTTTCATTTCGCATGTTTATGACCATCAGTGCGCTGTCACGCCAACACGGGGTCGGCCGTTTGATCACTTCCTATACGGCGAAATGAGCGGGATTGTCGCAATTTGACGGGGGTGTGTGTGTGGGGGGGTGCTTTAAAACGACAGGCCTATTACTGAAGATGGGGAGAAAGAAACTGAACTTCTATTCAGTTAACTGTGGGAGAAAAAAAAAAACGAAATGCAATTTGTACACTGAAAATTGGCCATTGTCTTCAGGAAGATTGTACTATTCAAATTATGACATTGAAACAACATTGGCTCAAGTCTGCAGGCAGCTCAAGGACACAGCAGAAACGACATAGCTCGCATGAATAGAACTCCTTGTTTTGCAAGATTATGGTTAAAAAAAAAAGGAAGAAAGATGTAGACTGAATCATAATCTGGCAACGAGCACATGCATGAAATTGAAAGTAAATTGAATGCGAATGAATGAATGGCACTTACTTTGTTTTTCATCTCTTAAAACAATACGTACCTCTGATCAACTCACTCTTGTTTTCATGCTGATAAACAACAGTGGTTCTCGTGGGCAGGGGGCTCTCTGGGTGGGCCCCGGTCAGTCCGACAGTCTCCTATGATGGCCGCCTTAACGTTCTGTTCCTAAACTGGGTTTTTTTTTTTTTTTGTTCTAATATTTGCACATTTCCAATATGTGCTCATTGACATTTGGATTTCCCAGAGAGTGTCGAGGCAGGATGCCAGTCCCCTCCTTTTTTTCAGTTCCCTCTGAGCATGAATTTATAAATTGAAAAACCAGGCAAAAATGACCTTAATCCGCTCTCCGTCATTCTGCAGGAAATGTTCATGCTCTGCAGGGACTGGGTTTACAGCCACCATCTGTTGCATTTTTCATTAACAAAATCTATTTCTTCATTTAACCATGCATGCTCAGACAATGCTATGGCTCCCATAACACCCCTAAATCCTGGATTGCAAAAGAATGAAAACACCAACTTGCCATAGAGAACATGTTTTCAGATTAGCGCTGTAATTGCGAGTATAATGCAAGTATATTCATCAAGGATTATGGTTATGACATTTTTGTATGTATTCAGGTGACAGGGGACAGCAAAGTCATCTAATAGAGCTGAGTCAGAATGGACCTGGAAATAACTTTATATGACTATTGCTGACTCGCTGGCCCAGTGAATCTTATAATGCCTAATCACATAGGGGAGTTTACTGCGTCTTGCTCAAGGACGCGTGAAGGCACATGGCTGATGTTGTGGCGCTGTCTTTTTTTTTTTTTTTTTTAAAGTTCGGGGACAACTTCTTGAGGTACTGTCGCCTCACAGCAAGACGGTCCTGAGTCCGATTCCAACCCCGGGGACCTTTCTGTGTGGAGTTTGCGTGGGTTCTCCACCGTCCAAAGACATGTACTGATAGGTTGATTGGTTAATTACCCATAGGTGTGAATGTGACAGTGATTGGTTGTTCGTCTCTATATGTCCAGGTCGTTATTAAAAATGAGAATCCTGGTTCAATAAAGGTTTAAATAAATACATTCTCCGTCACAACACCAGTTTACTCCTCTGATTCCAAGGTCTCAACGCCACTAAATCTTACTTTTCGTGATAAATGACGGGCTAAGGCAACTACCGATAAAGTTTTGTTTTTACTGTGCACAGTTTATGATATTTTAAGTAGCGTATATTCATCTTTTCATGGCTGTGCCAAGTCCTCCTGCTTTCGTGGAGTCGCTGCCTGCCGAGCATATATCATGTCACCATTCTCTGATAGGTTTATTGATTTTGCACTCCCCTCAGCACCATCTCTCAAACTTTTCAACACCAGAACTAACTGAGACAGATATTTTCCAACTGCTCAAAATAGATCATTAGCCAATTGGAAAAGATGGACTTTAAGCCCTACAGATCTATACAAAAGATTAGGAGACGGGAAGAAGAGAAATTCTGGCAATCTGTAGCGCAAGCCCATGTAGAAAAGAATGAGTTTGTCCTTTTTGTTGTGCTGATGATAAATTCTAATGTGTAGGAGGGACAACAGCTGGGCCGTGAAATGTTTATGGTACATATATGAGAATAATATCTTGTCAGGGGTGATAATATTATGCAGCTGTGCCTGTATCTTCTCTCCCAGCCTCATACCTTTAGGATCAGTGACAGAGAGATGATGGACAGTGCAGAAACTAGGACCATCACTGCTTTAAATCCTCTTTCCACTGATATGACTATAGGTCTCTATCACTGTGTCAGAGCTCGTCCATATCACAGGGGACAATCTGCCCTCTGGGATGGCTTGTTGTCTGAATGGTTTCTGCCAGCTTCCTCTTTCTTAGGACAAATAGGGTAATAATTCCATCAAGGGGGAGAGGATGAGGCAATAAAACAAGCGAGAAAGGGAGGGGATTTTTTAATGTGCTTCGTTATCTCGGATGCAATTACAGTGCCCATCATGTGATGCTCTATCTTTCAGTCTCCACGGATCCTGCCCTCGCTGTTCCTCGTATGCACGCTCAGAGACATGGGGGCGGGGGGGGGGTGCACGGCACGTGAACCGAGGAGGAAATAACAACGAGCAGGAGCCAAAGTGTCATGTTCGATTTTAATTTGTTGTTATAATAAAAACCTGTTCAACAATATTCTGTAAGTTTAGGGAAAAAAAACATGAAAAAAAAAACACCTTGAGCCAAATAAATTATGATAGCGCATTCCCAGATCACTTCCCCGAGAGTAATCTATGAGGATTTAAAATTAGGCTGCTCTCTATGCATACTAATTGCAGACAGCTTGGGATAAACATATGATTTCAGAATTTTTAATGTAGTTAGTCATCGCCATGACAGTTTTTTTTTTTTTTTTTTCTGACTCTACTCCGACTTCAGGCAAGGTCTTTTCTGATCAAGTTAATTACTTTGAGGGGAGCAGACAGTGAGGCTAATTAAGAAATATGTCTAACTGAACTATGGTCAATGACAGCCCTACTCATACCACTGGGTTCTGACCTAGATCACTAATGCCTCCTATTTAGGAATTACCACATGACAAATATCCAATCAAACCTCCAGAAATCGCCCTCCATCATACCAGGCTGAACTGTCATGGCAGGCCGGTTTCCTGGGTGGCTTATGAAGTCACCAGCAATCAGAGGCATTTATGCCAAGTTGTTGATTACTTCAAATTAAGCGTCTAGTGGCCACCGAGACCCAACTGTGTCACCCATGGCTCAACCGCGACAAACAACAAGATACAGTGGAATTACAATCAGTGGTATTGGTGGACAGCAAGACCTGGGCAAACCACTAATTAGCCTCCTGATTTCAGAGTTTTAAATTAAAAAGTTGCACATAATGACTTGAACTTCAACATTTGAGAGAGAGAGAGAGAAAAAAATGCAATCATTTGAGTGCCTGTGTGAGCAAAAATCAAGTGCAAACTCCATGTAACACGGTTAAAGGAATCGGCTTTAATAACTTCGGGCTAACAGGTACTGGTTCTTGAATTTAATGGATCATTGTTCCTAAAGATTCTGTCTCTGTTTTTCAATTAACCCATAAAGACCCAGTGCTACTTTTGTGGCAGTTCCCAAATAATCTTTTTCCTCTATATCTTTAAGTCATTTATTACCATTTATTCTAATATTGTGCACTGTATTTTGCATTTGTAGGTATAGAGATAATAATAATAGATTAGATTTCTATAGTGCTTTTCAAGGCACCCAAAGCACTTTACATTAGTGATCCATTATTCATTCACACACATTCACACACTGGTGGAGGTAAACTACATTTGTGGGCAGGCTGACAGGAGCGTGGCTGCCAAACAGCCCCTCCAACCCCCACCAAACATTCACACACCAGTGTGAGTGACACTGGAGGCAAAGTGGGTGAAGTGTCTTGCCCAAGGACACAACAGCACAAGACTAGGACAGAGCGGGATTCCAACCGACGACGTGCTCTACTTCCTGAGCCCTTAAATAAGTATTTTCCTATATTTAATTTACTGATCATGTAGATGTTCATTAAAGCTCAGATTAAATTTGAGGGTTATTATATCGAAAATAGAAAATTGAAGAAAAACTATCATTTTCTGCATGAAAAGATGACAAACTGCATTTTACACCAAATATTTACATGTATTGATAGGATTAATGGATCAAAAGTTATTAAACATTTTAGATCGGTAAATCATTCTGGTTGCCGGTGGATGTTTGGGTCTTTATGGGTTAAAATTCTGCATCCCTGTCACGTTACACTAATGTAGCTAAAATCTTTGCACCGAAATGTTCAATGAGGACAGTAATAGCAAGTTCCTTGTCAGATTTGCATTTTGATATGGTGAAAACATAAAGAAACAAATGGTTGAGAATTTCTCCCGTTTATTCCCCGAGCCATTCTGTCATTTACTTCTTGATGACAGTTGAGCTACTACCTACAAATACCAAGAAAAATACTCTATTCTGAAAATTGCCGCTGGCAACTTGAGAAGCCGAGTTGTGGGTGACGCCATCAGCCAGCTTGAGTCAGACTGAGACAGATTCATTCACACAGCTTTAACGTCTCACTGCAACAGTCCAACATGAATCATTTTTATCACTAAA
>JAPQRQ010000014.1:5960464-5979621 GCA_037367365.1 Apogon talboti | reverse complement strand
TAGATAGATAGATAGATAGATAGATAGATAGATAGATAGATAGATAGATAGATAGATAGATAGATAGATAGAGAGGTTTTTTAGAAGGTTTTTATACATCTTAAATTTTGTGATGTTGTCATATTTATTTCTATTCTATTCCACAACATGAAATACACATCATTTTAAAATGCATGTTACTTGGAAGTCATTTATTTCTTGCTTGATATAAAATTTGTGCTGTTTTAATTTCCACCAAATCCTTTAATTTGAGTGAATGTGAGAGTAAGAATAGTTTATTGGTATGTCCCAGATATCCCGTATTGTTTATTATCCGTATTACTCTCTTTTGAAGTGTGCATAATAATAATGTTTGCATGTGTAAAAACTCTGCTGGCTTCATTAATATATTTAAATAATTCAGGTAAAATACAGTTTTTCAGCTTTTCAACTGCATCAAATGTGTCTCCGTTGGAGGATCAGAGGCTCCGCAGGGAACATGGAAACACTGTCGTCTTCTGCAACACTGACTCACCAATAAAATCCACTTTATTTGACAAATGACATAAGTTGTAGGTGTTATGTCTAAGTTTTTTGTTTTTTTTTTGGTTTTTATATACTTTGAACTTTGAATTCAGTCTGTGCTTTTATGAACGCCTACGTGATCCGTCAGTTAAATGTAGAAATACCACACTTTCACTGAAAAATGCAGAAAATATTGTAAGGAATGACCTAAGCGGACGCATATTCTGATCAAATGTGTCTTATTTGGACGTTCAGAAGCTTTATAGTGAACATGGAGACGTCATCTACTGCAACAGTGATTCACGAATAAATCCACTTTGTTTGACAATTGACATAAGTTCTTGACACTTGTTTTTATATTCAGTTAATTATGTTGCTGAAAAAAATCACTTTCCTCAGTTTTCTCTGTTTTTATATAATGACCTTTGAATTTACTCTGTGCTTTCATGAACATCAGATATCAAATATGTGGATTTAATGATTACACTCCAGAAAAAAATAATCAAGTCAGATTGAAACTGTCATTGTTACAATGAACATTACGTTTGGTTTGAAACAGGACCGAAATACTAGTCTCCTGCATGTAATTCCTCAAAGTTGTTTTCATTGCACCATGTCAAACCTAATAGAAAGAAAGATTATAGCAGTAAAATGACAATATCAGTGACCTGAAGTGATAATCTTGCAGTTATATTTGTATTTGTAGCTGTTGTTTCCATCCAGCATAAAAGAATGACTGTACAAATTAATACAATAACTGGCATTGTGGGAGTCTTTTTGACATTTTGGGAAATGTGCTTGGTTTTTGCTGACTTAGATGAGATGATTAATTCCACACAGAGGACTGTGCAGTCAATATGAAGCATTACAGCCAGCAGCCAATTAGCTTAGCCCAGATCAAAGACTGGAAACAGGTGAAAATAGCAAAGCCGACTGTTTCCAAAGAGAGAAAAATGGCCTTAACACCTCAGTCTCACACAAATGACATGGATATATAATGACGCTGCTAATCCAGATGCATTATGGAATAAACCTAGTTCTGATAAGATTCTAATTAGTGTAATCATTAGAAGGATTTTGATGAAAGTGGAGACGGTGAATCGTGTCCTGATGCCTGTTAGTATTTAGGTTGAGAGTGCTTTGGTTAGGGTTAGGAAAAGATGGCGGTTTGGTAGAAATATTAATAAATACAGAGGGAGTCACTATCCAAGTGCTTTCAATACCTAAATCTAAGCATTGTCCTGGTTGTCAGTCCATTTCCTGTTTTATGTATGTTTATCTTATATATTTGTGTCCATTATTCTGTCTCATCTGTATTTTTACCTCCATTCTGATGCCCTGTCCACACTAACATGGACGTTTGAACATATATTTTCTTCCTCTGTTATTAAACGAGACAAAGCACACCAACAAGAAATACATACAAACGCTTGGACAAGCCCCTGGTGGACGTCAAACTGTGGACACCATGGATAATACTGGACGTAGCAGATGAAGGCGCTTTAGTTTGACATGAAGCAGCAACAGGAAGTTCAGTTATAAATTTAAGCTACCCCCAAACATATGGCCTGCAGGCTAAAACCGTCCCGCCAAAGGGTCCAATCCGTCCGGTGGGATGAATTTATGAAATCCAAAAATTACACTGAAGACATTAACAATCAAGGATGTCAATACTGTAAAATATCATGATAACCTATCGATAATGACAACTCCAAAAATACAATGCAGGCAACATGTGCAAAACAAGACATATTTGCAGTTTCAATTCTAGTCGCTGTCGGGCGGAAACCTCTTATGTCCAAATGGTTATTTTAAGGAAACTGAAAAACTATGTATAATCTACATAAATGAATGGAGTTAAGAGATGTACTCACAAGCTGTTTTCAACACTTTTCATCGGTTAAATATTTCTAAAACTGTCAGGCCAATGTGAAGACTGACCAATAGAATTGTTTTATGACAAAAAAAGAGACCAAAAATGGACTTATGAGGTTTCTGCCTGACAGCGACGATATGAAGGTCATTTCTATAAGACAGAGTTCCCACGTTTACAGTAAATTCATCAACACATTACAGTCTGTTGATTAATATGTAAAAACTAGAGGTTAGGCCTCACTATGGGGTTGCCACGCCAACCAACCGGGTCTCCAGACCACAGTTGCCCTAATTCACTATGACATGTGTAAGTTGGCAGGATGGTGCCTATGTCTCTCCAAATGAGCGTACTTCCATAAACAAACCCCTCGGATACCACCTTTAAAACTCCTCCGTTAACTTAAAAATGAGCATGACGCCAAAGAACGATCCTACACTAATGTAATTTGCGATTCATTCTCAAGCCAATTTTAGCAGATATCTCACCGGCGTATTATTTCTGGTAGTCAATTTAAAGCTGAAAGTCTGACTCAGATGCCCTGATGCAGACCAACTTGTGCACTGTGACGGCGTAGAGAGTGAACAACAGTGATTACTCCTCTGTAACGAAAGGACAGGGGATTTTCAATTGATTACCAATTCATCCTAACACATGATTTGGCCTGAATAAAAGCAGCACAATAGAGTAATAATCCCGCCGAAAGCCTCGGAGACTCCTTTTTTTTTATCATCAAGGATACAATCAAGCATACAAATATCTGAAGCTTCTGGGACAAGGCTGCAAAAAAAAAAAAAAAAAGAATAATGAACTCGGTGCAGCCAGCGGCCTTTTTAATGTAATCCAGCTACTGTCTCTCTGAGCGCATTTCATCAAGCTTCAATAAAATGATACATGAAAAGTGACACATTATTACTGAAGGCAATCTGAGCCGCTCAGAGACAAAACAATCAAAGAAAGCAATCTGAAAAATCACATACAACAATTTCGACAAGTGCTGGGTGAAATTATAAAAGATTTAATTTTGACGGCAAGAGGAACAACAATCAAGGAGCGCTTCGGGCTTCGACAACATTAGACGGCTAACTTCCCATGATGCAGGCGGACACGGTTTGTTTGATTGCAAATGAAAAAAGTCATGTCAAAGGTGTACTTCTGTGTTCAAACAAAGAACACAATCCCATTAGAGGGTAAAGCGCCCATTGTTGCTCTCCGGGCTCACAATCAATAAAGACTCACTCTAGTTCAAGTTTCTAAGATTAGATCCAACATTTCAGTGGGCTGAATGCTTAAGTGTGCTGTTATAGCGCTGTGTGTTGGTATAACAAGGTTACATCAGCCAGAAAAGGCTTTGGGTACCAGCAAAGTTAATTTAAGTGCAAGGGTAGATAACAACACGGGTCTCAAACAATGTCTTGTTTAAGATAATTGTGCTATGTGTAGGGTTGGTTATGAAAGCAGCGATTGTGGATTTATAGAACGCTAAAATCAAATAGGCTTGATACCGAATGGAGTTAAAAGTGCTTTTCCTCCCAACTCTGGCTCAATCAATTAACAGGTTCAGCAAAGACGCCTCAGAAGTGCAATTTACTGTGAAAATACAAGATGCAGTGAGTACATTCTCATTTCAGCCAGAAAAGGCTTTGGGTACCAGCAAAGTTATTATAAATTGAGCAAACGGTTGAATTTTTATGAATATTTAAAATATATCCTACGTTCAGAATGTTCACTAAAGACACATTAGGGATTAAAGGGTTAACGCTTTCATTGGTTAACCCTGAGACATTATTTCAGGTAAAGTGTGCACTGCATTTTATTCCCTGTTCCACAAGTGGTGAGCGGGTGCACTGAGCATGCTCAGATGTCTATGGAAAGGACAAGGTCTATTCTATCAGCATGTTTGGAGATTTTTCTTATTGAGAAAATGGTTGAATATTTAGGAATATTTAAAATAAATCATATATTCAGAATGTTCACCACAGACACATCAGGGGTTAAAGGGTTACGATAATTGTGCTATGTGTAGGATTGGTTATGAAAACAGCTATTATAAATGTATACAACACTAAAATCAAATAGGTTTGATACTGAATGGAGTTAAAAGTGTTTTCCTTCACAACTCTGGCTCAATCAATTAACAAGTTCAGCAAATATGCATCAGAAGCACAATTTACTGTGAAAATACAAGCGTTTGACGGAATAATCACTGAGCTCGGACCAGTTTGGCGCTGAAACCAGAGACGCCGGCCGACTCGCAGACTCTCATTTAAAGTTCAGAAGCCGGTCAGATCAACGGGGTCTAAAATTAAATGCCAAAGTGCGGTTCCCTTCAGAAAGACACAGACGTTAAGAACAAGTAATTCATCAACGCCGTCCACACTGGGTTTTAGGATTCATTGTCTGGGAATTAATTTCACATAATTCACATGACAAGTGAACAAGTCATCCTACTGGTGGCGGGAAAATATGTGAGGTTTATCCTCCGGGGACCAAAAATGACAGACAATTTCATGCCAAATCATCAATTGAGTCATATTAATAAAGTTTAAAGTTTCTAAAGTTTTCTCGGTTGATGTTTATGGACACGTAAATCAAAGTTTTGTCTGATGAGAGAAGAATGAAAGGGTCAGTGCGCGACGGAAAACAAAGCCACAAAACAGAAAGAATAGGATTTTCAGATTGTTTCACAGCACTTCTTGTTCTAAAGCACAAATAAATACTCCCACACCTTTGCAGGTAAATACAACGCCGCACACAAGTCCTGATGTTAAATATGCGCCAGCTTCACTGCTCGGCCTTCTGTTATGTCACATAAAGTTTTCGGGTTTTGAAACAAACTGAAAATTTTGACCAAACAATGCCTCCGTGTCTAACTACAGCGTTTTGTGTGCGCACATACTGTATGTTGTACAGTGTAGATACTAGACCATTATTTATCAGTAGTTGATCTGAGTTAAGTCAGTAAATATCACAGTAGAGCATATTTTCAGATATGGTGAATACACTGCCCAGCCAAAAAAAAAAATTAAAAAAAAAAAAAAATAAGCAGTTGCAGTGAGTACATTCTCATTTCTTAAACATCCATCAGTTTGATATAGAGCAGCACACCTGGTTCAATTAATGATCAGTTCATCACCAAGCTCTGCAGAAGCCTGATAACGATGTAATGGCTTCCAGGTGCACGGAATGAGGGAGATATCTAAAACATGCAGGACACAGAGTTGCCCATCCCTGATATACAGCATAAACACTGGACTGTTTTACAATGGAAAAATGGTCTGATGAGTCCGGATTGACCCTGTTCCAGAGTGATGGGTGGATGCAGAGAGGATTACCCATCATTCCTAGTGCCTACAGTACACGCCTGTGGGTCGGTGTTATGATCTGGGGTTGGATCAGTTGGTCAGATCTAGGTTCAGCAACGTTATGCATCCGTGACATGAGGACAACTGAACCTGAATCTACTGAATGACCAGCTCTGAACATCAGTGGATTTTTCTCTAATAAATGTATTGTATAAATATGACATAGAAAATGCATCACATAATCAAAGCTAAAGAGTATCCAATAAAATATGACTTTTTTTTTTGGCCAGGCAGTTATAAAATAACTACGAAAGCATCATGTAACACAATAAATAAAAAGGTACTCACTCATTTGATCGTTTTCCTCCTTTGATTTTGACCATTTATGCAGTTTCTATGTATAGAAGGTCATAAAAAAAGACAAACAAATCATAAACAAACAAACAAACAAACGCATTAAGGTTTTACATAAAGTGTAAACATGGTGTAATGATGGGACACTGTTACCACACTTATGTATTATGGATCTGATATGAACCGACTTAGACATGTTCTAATACACACGTAATTAAAGCACAGGCAAAAAAAAAAAAAAATCCACAAACACTTTTAATATTTAGTTGTATATTTATCACTTACCTGTTTGTTGGTACTTTGTGTGAACTGTGAGCTTCATTTTCTTCAACCCAGTCTTTCATCCAATCTCTACAGCAACAGATCAAAGTATTATTTATTAAACTATTACGCTGAATGTGCATTGAAGGAGTTATTTAATTGCACTGTAAGCAAACAAAGCACAAGGCCTTCACCTCTGCTTGTGCTCCAATCCGATCAGGTGTTTGGGATAAAGATTCCCTGGGAGGCATGGGAATGTTATCAATGGTTCCTAGAGGGAGGAAGTAAACAGGGAAGTGTGTTTGGAGTTAAAATTAGATGTTTTTATTATTGATTGGATTGGAACTAATAATAATGTGATATCCTCTTGTTAATGTTCACTGCACTGTTTGTTTGTGGGTTTTTTTTTTCCTTTTCTCTCTTTGTATACATACTGTATATTTTATATATGCCTTATAGAAAAACCTTAATAAAGAGAGTTTAAAAATAATAATAATCAAATGCAGTAATGAAAAGTATACAGGGTCCTAAGCATAAAGAAAATATATGATTACAAAATGATTACAGCTTTGAACACTTTACAGTACCTAAGCTGCGGTTTTTCATATGAGAATTGGATGTATGAGTGCAAAAGCAGGCAGTGGTATTTACAGTACGTGCACAAAAGCGATGGGATAAACTTCACAGACTGGGTAAATGCTTCTGTTTGCCAGGATGCAAACAAAAGCACGGGCGCAGGCAAAAGGGCTGCTTTTATATCACACCAAACATGGGACCCATCGCACATGGGATTACAAGACCAAATCATAATTACAAGAGTTTACTGGTAAAAGGTTTAAAAAACAAATCCTTTCATTTGCTGTCTGGAGACGTGAAAATAACAGGGTCGTATGCGACAAATTACACATGTAGAGGTTAAGAGCTGACCAGTTGTAAAATGATAAATGTTCTGCTACTGTGGGTCTGTCAATCAAAAGAGTAACCAATGATGGAGTTTGATGCATAGTGAGATAATATGGGATCATGGGAGTTAAATAGGACTGGAAATCTATGTGACCTATCACAGGCAGACGTCATGTTTATCATATAGTCAAGGTTAGCTTCACACCAGTTTCCACACTTCATTAGCACTATGTCAGTACTGTTCATACTGTAGGCCTGGCTCCAGCCACTGTTGTCCTGGAATAGGGGTACCATTTCTCCGGGACATTTGGCTAGCTCTGAGCATGGGATGCTGCAACGACGCATTTGCAAAACACCGTCAGGAGGGAAGATGTGTGTCTTAGGAAGAGCAGCATTTGTGGACCATTGACATTTCCAAACGGGCCGCATCTAGTCCGTGGGCCGCTGGTTGAATACCCCTGGTTTAATGTAGCTACTTAGAGATTTAGGTACCACTGAGATGAGTAGAGCTATTTCCAGCCAAAAGAACCTAGATGTGCTCAGTCACCAGGTGTAATTATTTCCTTCTGTTTGCAGATGCGCAGTGTAGCGTCTACAGTATTGAACACCCACATTTTAAAGATGCTTACAGATGACTCAGGTCCAGTGCTTTGAGATACTGCTCAATTAGTTCCGGCAGTCTTCCATGGTAAACAGAGTTTGATTAAGTTTTCTGGTGTTGATGTACACACTGCGGGGTGCTCCATCTTTCATCCTCGCCTCAGGTTCCTGTCACACAGCAGCCAGAAAAGCAGGCTGAGGTGCACCGATTCACCATAGCCAAACTTATCTCCGAGCAGATAATTCCGCCGAGAGGAAGGTATTATGTTTCTCAAAACTAACTCAAAGCCATAGAATCCTGGATGATGCGCCTCTCAGGTGGCCATCATATTGCCTGAATGGATTTCAAGCAGTGATGTGGAACGATTCCTTTGAGAAAGGTACCCATTCAAATGAAGATAAAGTCATTAAACTGCAGCAGCTGTCCTTGGATCTTTGCTTTTTCCTCGATTGCTTGTGATGAAAATGTGTGGTGCATATGTTTCAAGGATAAGATACTCTTGAGAATGATGTTCATTCTCAGCACAGTAGAATTGAAAGGTGTTCTTTTTTTTTTTTTTCCTCTATTACAGCTTGAGGACTGTCAGTTGTCATTTCTCTACTTACTGCTATTGTCAACTGAAATAAATCACTTTGATTTCTTGCAGGTGTCTCCACAGAGATCTTCATCATGGCACTTATACACAATCATCCCGGTGCACACACCTGTTCAACTCATGTCTAAGGCCAGAACTTATCCAGCCTCCCATTGAGTGGATGTATTTACACCCACCTTGTCTTGTCTCAGGGATGTCTGCCCGCTGGCCTGGCATTCTAGCGATTTGTTACCACCTGGCACATTTCCCGTCTCTAGTGAAAAACCACCTCGGCCTCATACCTGGCTGTGTCTGCTCCCTCTCCCCATGCAGGGTAGAGGTAATGCTGTCCCGCCGGCCTGCAACATGCGAGCTTTCTAAAGGTGTCGCATGCTGATCTGACACGGAGGAACAAGACTACCAAATGCCTATTTACAGGCATAATTTGTAACACTTGTTAAAAAAAAAAGTCACTCAGTCAACATATGTAGATATATTTAGTACCTGCCAATGCTGTCATCCCTTTCATGAAGCAACACAGTACCCACCAAGTCAAATAATAATGCATGCCTGTTGAATCATATAATATCACAAAATTACACACACTAACAATAATATTACTAATATTCGGCTCCAAAATTAAGCCAAAGTAGACATATCTTAAAGCTGTAATACCACCGACAGCCACTAGATGCTGCTCAACAAAGAAGACCCAAGCCTTTATTGACTATTTTTGGCCATTTCTGCACACGTTCACATTACAAGACAGTACAGACCAGTTACAGTGAGGACAGTGAGTCAGCAATCTCAGGTCCAATGTGGTCTACAGGGTCTGTAAGGTCCACCTCTGCATGAACAGTGAGTGTGCCTGCTTTGTTAGGTACCATGAAGTAATGGTACTAATGTAAATAATGATGTTTAAAGGGATAATGTGGATGTTGACAGGTGTCTGGATCAGCACTTATGTTGGTCTAATGTTCTAAAAGTGATGTTTTTTGGCCACATATGGGCAAGGAATCAAATACAATAACTTCATTGACCTTGATTTTCTACATGACAAAAAATAATTTTTGAAAAATTTCACAAAAGTAAAAGTCTTGGTAGGTCCTCCATTAACACACTATGGAGTATTTCTATGAGTGCCCTATAAAGGGTTAATAACAAGCAGAATATTGGTAAATTGCACATATTTGTCTTAAGACATTTCAGGCTCATATTTATTCAAGTTATTCACTTTTTTATTTTGTTGGTAAAGGTAAACTTTTTCATTGGAATTTTACTTTTTACAACAAAACAAGGAGAAAAATTTGCAGTTGTCATTATTTCTAGGTTATTATGATTAAGTATTGATGAGTATTTTAGTGGTCTGACCCACTTTAGATCATACTGCTCTGCACATGGAACGTGAACTAAAAAGATTTTAACACCATTGATGGTTAACATCTTTAGTGTAATTTTTACATTACACAAATTCATCCCACTGGCCGGATTGGACCTTTTGGCGGACTGGTTTTGGCCCACGGGCCGTATGTTCGACACCTATGCTCTAGGATCTCTTTAAAAAAAAAAAAAAAACTCTCATTAACTCCCCGTACAGTTTCTAACTATAACAGAATAAGTGCAAAATTTACAAAAACAGAAACTACAGTATCTTCATACAGGTGGATGTAAGACAAAGGAGAGTGAGTCATTTTCAATGAACATATACACAACAACAAACAAAAGCTAATTTTGTCTTGGGTTTGTTCTCTGTGAATAGAGTCAAGTCTCTACACTTGTCAAAACTTCTCAAGGTGATAATTTGCCACAATGCTGGAATTGTTTGCAATGTATTGAGTTCAACAATTTTCTTATTTGAGCAATTCAATATAAGCTTGTTTAGCATCTTTAAAGAACTCACAGTGTATATAAAGTAATCGCATTAAAATTAGAGAATATGAAAAATGTCATGGTGTAATACTTAATATTTGTACAAATGCATTATGTAGTTATCTTATGGAGCGTAACCTTTATTGAAATGCAAAATGTGACAGTATCTAAGTCCCACTAATGCTTTATTTAGGCCAATAAATCACCTAACCATTTGAGGGAGTGTAATTCCTCATGTGCACCACAATTAGAAGTGGATAATGTCAACCCAAATGCTCCCCACTATCACCAACTGAGCCTCTGAAATCAGATCAGGGCCCACCTGAGTTTCTGTGCAATAAACCATGGCCCTCATGGGTGAGAGCTGGAGCTGTTCTCTCCCTCCACGTGCTGTAATGACATCAACTAAGCGGGTCCTCAACAGATGGTGACATTCAACACCCCAAAGGTTGTCCCAGAGCTTAAGCCGGGAGTTTGAGATGTTGTTTTTCACACGAAGGGCCAACACCTGTCGGAAATGGCAAACAGGAGCACAGAAGTTTATGAACGCGAATCAAATCCAGCTCCCAGCTCTCCATCATACAAACAAACACCAGTTGGGTGAAATAATCTGGCAGATGGGTAACAACGGTTTAGCTGGTTTCCAGTGGTTCTCCGAGTGTTGTTTTAACTTCATGCTGTTGTTTCATACGGTGATCTAAAAATACTGGGAGAGAACCAAGGGCATATTAGTGTGACTTAAAGGATGTACACCGTCGGAATAAACCTTCCATTGGCCGACCGTTTCGGGCTGGCATTCGTCTGCCCTTCTGTCTGAAACGGCTTTCACAGATCTCCTCGCTACGTGAAACGACAACAAACACTGACCTGGCATCGACATGATGAAAATGCAATAGGCAGGTCTGCTTGGCTCATTGTGGTTTCTACTTGTGCTGGGATGTAGCTGTTTGAATACAATGTTCACCTCCCCGCATGCAAATGCTCCTCCAAAACGAGTTCCTCCTCACAGTCGCGTAAACCTCGGCCTAGCCCAAGATGACTGTGATTGGTTTACAGTGTTGGGAGTAACACGTTACAAAAATAATGCATCACAGTAACAGTCAACAACAGTAAAACTCTTAAAGCAAAAATGTAAAGTACAAAATGACATTTTTTTCTATATTCTTGTGTTAAATTTTGTAATATGTACCCATACCCACTACTGTTGTACAGTGTCCTTGGGTGACTTGAAAGGCGCTTATAAATAAAATGTATTATCATTATTATTATTATTATTACTTTTTGCTGTAACGCAGTAGTGTAAGGCATTGCTAAAAAAATTTCAGTAATATTTTACTCTTTACACTTTTTGCCCATAATTTAATTGCTCAAATAAAAAAAATTTAAAAAACAGCAAGAACGTAAGACCTCAAGGAATCAAAAATGCATCAGTAACGTTCTATTTCCTGTTGGTGTTCAGCCAATGGGTGAAGACGGCAGGAGACAGTCCATTGTCCACATGGACGTATGCTCATTACTAACCCTAACCCTGCTTATAGGTTGTAAAGGTTAAAGTCACTATTTAGTGTGACCTCTGACCCCATGGTAAGAAGCAGCACAAATAGTTAGAAACATCTGACATGTGTTGAATGAAACCTGGTATGAAGTATAAGATTTAATTAATGCAATAAATCTTACATTATCTGAACTAAAGGGTTAAAGCAAGGATATCAAACATAAGGCCTGTGGGCCAAAGCCAGACCGCCAGAGGGTCTAATCCAGTCTGTTGAATTTACTGCAACCTTTAATGAATACCAACATGATCAGTAAATTAAATACATGATTTACACTGAAACAAATACAAAATACTGAGAATAATATTATATTAAATGGTGATAATCCACTAAAGAAAGGTTACATAGAGAGAAACATTCATTTGGGAACTGTCACAAAAGTTGTACTAGGTCTTTATGGGTTAATACAGAGACTGAGAAATAATAATAATAATAATAATAATAATAATAATGATGATGATGATGATGGATTTTATTTGTAATGCACTTTTCATTCAGAGAAATATAGTACATATGTGTGGCCATTTCAGCTTCACTACACCAACAAACCTAATGTTATCATAGGACTTTTGCACTGTCCTGTATATATGAAGGCTGTTGGCCATCTTGTCAGTCTGCGTTCCCCCTCACAGTCCTGTGGACGCCACCATCTGGCCTGTGTCACTTCAGCCACCTCTGGGCCTTTAGGAATACAGAAGAGCCTTACAGCTTTTTCACCTCACACGCTGGATGCATTTCTGATTCTAAATGTCTACTCCTGCTGCATCTAATATAAAACCACCGGTTCGGCAGAACAATTTTTTTTTTCCCCCACAAAGGGAGGATTTTATTTGCACTAATTGAGGGTGTGGGAGGAGAAGGAGACAAGACAATTAGGGTGTTGAAGTATCTGTTTTCCTCCTGGATGCTCGCTGCAGTGCCTGTACTACATGATGATTCCTTGACTACTAGAAAAGTGGATATTCCCACCATTTTCATATATATATGCCACCTCAGATCTACCGTGCCTTTGCCCAGGTGAGAGTAATGCGAATTGACAATGAGCTAAGGAAAACAACGTTGTAACCGTGAACCAAGAACCTCGGAATAAGAAAGTCTCAGCTTTCAAGCGTGATGAAATCTTTGCAACATCGATGCCCCCTCGTTTCTCACAGTGTTGACTGGGCATGTGACACTTCTAAGCGTGTTAGGAGCAATAATCTTTGTGTTGGATTCATATTTCATGACAGAATAACCAAGAGGGGCCATATGGTAATCCAGACTGGACCTGCCTTAAAATTCCCCCCTGGCTAGTGGTGGTGGACTGACCTAATGAAGCAGCAGACTGTGTGCTGCCTGGGGTCAGAATGGGAAAGGAGTTCAGATGGCTGTGGTCAGTGGCAACGGCAGCTAAGCCCTGTGACTCCAGCCCCCCCAGGACACACAGCGCACTAGCCAGCCAACCACACAGGACAAGGCCCCTGTTCCCAAAAGCAGCACAGTGCCAACAGGGATGGCGGTAATCTAGCAGGCTTAGTCATGGCTCTGTGGGGTAGGTGTGCATGTGTATTTGGACATACTGAATGTGAGTGGGTTTCATTTGTGTGTCCCTTGTCCCTTTAGCCCAACCGATTTACACCAGATCATGCACCATGCTTCCCCTCACCTCATATCCAATCTCTAATATTTCCAATTCCAACATTAATCCGAAACTTGAAGCCGACCTGAATGTTTTCTTAAAGGCGTTATCCAGTGTTTTACTACTGTTCCTCTACATCAGGGGTGTCAAACTCATTTTAGTTCGGGCCAATATGATTTCAAGTGGGTCAGACCAGCAAAAAAAAGGTAAATTTACTTTAAGAAAATGTTTACATCTACAAAATTTCCTTAAAAATCTGAATAACATGAACAACCTGAAATGTCTAAAGAAAAATAAGTGCAATTTTAACAATATTCTGCTTCAGTTTATCATTTACACATGTACACTATTACTAACAGATCACAGTGGATCTACAAATACACAAAACATTTAGTAACAATCAGAATATTGGTAAAATTACATTTATTTTCCTTAAGAAATTTCATGTTCATATTTGTTTAGGCTATTCCCATTTTTTTTTGATAAAGGCTAGTTTGTAAATGTAAACATTTTCAAGTAATTTTACTTTTTCACACTAAAACAAAGAGAAACATGTGGAGTTGTCATTATTTATAGATTATTAGGATGGTATTTTCCTGGTCTGACCCACTTTAGGTCATATTAGTTTGAATGTGGAACCTGAACTAAAATATGCTTAAACATATGATTTTATGAGATGTCCAGCATTGTAAAGAAGTTATGGTTCAGCTCATATCTCAGTTTGAGGATTCTGGTTCAGTATGTGGGAGAACAATGCTGACAAACCCCTCATCTAATCCGCCCCTTATTGACGATGGCTTGGCCACTGAGAAACAGCTGAATTGAAGAAGCATGGGGGTCTCGTATCTCATGCGAGGCTCTCCATAGTGTGACTGACTGACTGAGTTTTATGCCAGTCAGGTTGCGCTGAGCTTCGCATGGCATATCGCTAATTGCTAACGGCTTAAAGCTTAAGGGTTGGGGTGGAACTCGTGCATGTGAAATTTGGTTTAGCATTACATTAAATCCCCACGTATAGATGAGAGCGTACTCACTGTGCGGCTGCATCCACTCAACCGTAACGTCCATATTGGTACGGTTTGTGTTGAATACATGTACAGTTACATCCTATTATGTAGTGTGTAAATACGTCTTTGGAAATAACCATTACACCTGGAATGGAGTTTCTTCTTAGTGGACCGATATGTATTGTCCTTTGGAGGTTGTAATGAAGTACGGTTTTACCAGTTCCATGTATCTTATTAGTCTTCTTTTTATCACACAGTTCCATTCTCTTGCTTGCTTATAAAGTATTCCAATTGTCTTAAACTTATATATGTAACTGAAGCACAGGACAGTAGTGTTTCTGCAATGTTTTAGTCATTTACTGTAAAATGTATTTGGGTAATTTCTATTTAATTCATTTATGTATTCAACTTTGATGAATTTGAACAAAATTGACAATATTAAAATGCTGTCTAATAATATTAAATGTATTTATTTATTTTATATACTGTATGTAAACCAGTCAAAATAAGTCACCTGGATCTTATGAAGCAAAAACTTCAGATCATTCCATTTGATAATTGCTGCAGTGATTAATGTATTTTCACTACTTAATGATGCAGTGTGTAGGTTCTCATTTCTTACACAGTCATTAGTTTGTAGAGAGCATAAAAATTGACCTGTGTTTCAATGGTAAAAGGTCATGTGGTCTGATGAGTTCAGACTGACCCTGTTCCAGAGTGATGGGTGAATCAGGGTGAGAAGAGAGGCAGATGGAATGATTACCCATCATGTTTAGTGCCTACAGTACAAGCCTGTGGGGGCAGTGTTATGATCTGGGGTTGGTTCAGTTCAGTCTGGGTTCAGCAATGTTATGTGTCCATAAAATGAAGTCAGCTGAACCTGGTGTTTTTGCAATGTTTTAGTCAATTACTGTGAAATTTGGAATTTTCACTATTTCAGTATTTGGGGTATTTCTACGTAATTTATTTATTTATGTATTGAACTTTGATGAATTTTAACAAAACTGCCAATACCAAAAGGTTTCACTTTTCCTTGCTTTGATGTAATAACCTTTGAATTTACAGAATGCTCTTATGCACATCACATAGGGAAACACTTGATTTTCACAGAAAAATGCAAAATACACAGGATAATATCCTAAAAAAAAATGGCGATGAATTGCTTAATAAAGGTTGAAAAAAAAAACATTTAGATAAAAATTCATTTGAATGTCGCCACAAAAATAGTTCTAGGTCTTGAAAGAGTTAGCCTCTCTAGGATGTTCTGGAGGAGACTTTATATAGCAGTCCAACTTCGACATTATTAATACAAGATATTGGCCAAAAAACAATGCAACTCTAGAAGGAAGTAAATATGACATTAAATAAAGTCTATTGTGACATTGTATAAGCCACTGCAAATGTCTACAGTAATCAAAGCTAAGGGTGTGCGTACGTGTCATTTCTCCTGCATCCTTTTAACACTATAAAGCCTAAGGTAATCACACCTTCACTGAGGCTGAACTCAGCGCTGTGCAGACGTAGTTAGTGACAAGATGGACTCCAGCAAAAGTGGGAAGGCGGATACACTGTCAAGTTTTCAGTCTGCTGTGTGGCAGAATTTCCAATTAAGGGAAGGAACTGCAACAAAACAAGTGACAACACAGGGACTGTAAGAAAAGTAAGGGAGCCTTTCCTTGTAGGTAACAAAGGCAACATGGTGCACTGTGTAGACAGTCCTATATGGTTAACTGCTGTTGGGAGGCTTCAACTTTCTGCTACAGGTTCTAGGAGGTGTAGCTTCTTTACACTTTGAAAATAGCGCTAGTTATAGGGTGTTAAATGTGGCACCTTTTCGTCTGTAGTTTCACATATTATACTCATCATCAATGTTGGCAGAAATGCGTTACAAAAGTAATGGATTACAGTAATAATTACTTTTTTGCTGCACTCAATTTTCAGTCATATTTTACTCGGTACATGTTCAATAGAGCTTATGTTACAACACACTTTTCGCCTATAATTTAATTGCTCAAATGAAAAACAACAAACAAACAAAAAAAACCCTCTAAGACCGTGAGACCTTAAAGAATCCAAAATGTGTCAGTAAAGTTCTATTTCCTGTCGGTGTTCAGCCAATGGGTGAAGACGGCAGAAGACAGTCCATTGTCCATATACTCATTACTAACCCTAACCCTGTTTTACAGAAGCTAGTTAACATGACCCGTGATCAGCAATGACAAGGTACGGCCACGCCCCCTGTTTGAACATGGAAAATGTTGAAAAAAATGCAAGCATTCCTGCTGGGATTGGAACATCGTAGACCGTAGCGTTACTTACTGAGCTATCCGTCCACATGTAGTCATAGCTGTTGTATTGGGGGTGGGGTGGGGTGGGGGTGTCTACTGCACATGCACCATTTATGACAACAGTCTGTATGTAACTTAAAAGTAATACAGGAGTCATGTGACGCATTACAATTCTGAGACTAACATTGTAAGATAAGGAATTACTTTGAAATAACGGTAACAAGTAATCTGTAAAGTATGACAGTGTGGAAGTAACTTGCACAACACTGCTCATCATTACTTGGCACCAAAATTGGCGACAACACAAAAGTGTCAAAGACTAAATCGGAAATTTATTTTCCAACAGCTGTTAAAGCAACCTCTGGTGAAAGTGCGCAAATGCCCAAAGCTCTCACCGTTTCAGATTCCTTTCATTTTTCCTTCTATGACACACACACACACACACACACACACACACACACACACACACAGAATGATCATAAGACATTGTTGTGACGTGCACAGTAAATAGACATGATGTTTTAAGGCCATACTAAAATCGTAGCTCCGGTTGGGCTGATGTCCAGTCACTCCAGGCTCCATTTTGATTTTTTTTTTGTCCTCTGGGTTAACTTGGCAGGCGAGGCGAGATCCATAGACTCTGTGCCCACCTCCTACCCTGTGCCCCGTCATCCTCCTGATCTGGATCCTATTGGTAGATACCAGAGGAGGAGGAGGAGGAGGACCACGAGGAGGTATTGGCAAGGCGGGGGGAGTAGCCTTGGGCAATGTGGAGGCTCAAGTTGGCATCCTGAAGTAACCTTTTAAAATGCAAGCATGGTACTGAGAAGCCAGACCTCACAGGGACAGGTTTCAGGATGAGCGCTTATCTATTCAGCAACAACACCTAAGTCTGCCAGAATACTGCACTAAGCAGCGCAGCGGTCCAGGGAAAGGTCATTCGTAGCCATATGCAAAACCCAGCTGTCTTTCTCCCCATACACATCGCGGTACCCTTGTGAAATGCATACAATATTAAACAACTGGGGAGTGAGAGAAATGCAATTTCTAGAGACATATCTGATCGATTTTTCAGTGAAATAACCCGGATCTTGTGAAGTGTTATTGCTTTCATATCATTTTGTGGATATATTCATAAACATCCCACTCGCAGATAGTGGTATGCTCAGCAGAAATATGTGACAGATAAATGAATCACACAGCAGGCCGGCAAGGACACTGTCCCTGAGTTTACCCTGGCGATGGCTACTTCCACAAGGCGCTGACTAAGGATTCCCCCAAAGAAGCCTTAATATTCTTGATCATTTATCTGGTCGATATACAAACACCAGGAAATAACAAAATGTTTTATGCATTCAGTTGCCATGGGCAACATTCTTTTTTGCTGTACTCTTTACTGATAAATATTCCATTACAGAGATAAGGCTGCAGTATTGAGAGCTACGGCATACAAAGAAATCTATATGCAATTTATTTTGTTTTCCTTGCATTTTTAGACCTGTGAGCTACTGCATATTGAACTTGGATTCAGTTTTACTATAGCACAATGCATACAGAGTTCACACATCAGGCGAAATAATTGTGTATTATCATCAAGCGGCGTAACGACGAGTTCAAACAGGTCGAATTACTTTGCTTGAAGTTGTTTTCAGATTCCATGAAACATGCATTTTGATCTTGATGGAAGAAAACTGATGTTGAAAGGGAATGACAAGAGTGATAATGCTTATCTGAGAAAACAGGGCAATACCCAATACTCCAGCGGATGTTTTACTATCTCTGCAAAGTATTATTCTTAGAAAAGGGTGGTCTCTGATGTTCTGGCTCCCAGCTTTGCACCTTGCAGTGTAATAGAATAAATGCCCATATCTTTGGACTGTAAAAAATGAGATTGGAACTGTGCAACTGTAATCCAAAGCGGAGGGAGGCTTTCAGTGTAATCAATCTCCAAAAAGGCTTTTAATGGAATCAATGGAGAGAAAGGGGATTGATTTCCACACAGTATACTGCCATTTTTAGATATTCACTCTGTCAAAACTCTCCTTTGTGGACTGAAAACTTCCATCCAGCGAAACAGGTTAATTGCATATTGAGCAAAGCAGCCCATTTGTTAAGTGGCACACTTTTTCTTGGTAACCATTAAGTTGGAGAAAGCTATATAGCGGCGTGGAAATATAACACTTAGCTGTGATCTCAACCCTTTAAAAAGTGCCCTCGATCGTACCCATACCTCACATGGACACCCGGGAGAAAACACTTCCTGTTTGCTGTCCAAAACAGGCCTTTCACACCAGGAAGAAGAAACTGCTCTTGATATCAGGAGTGATGTTGCAGAGTGTCTGGCTTATATTAACCCTCCTGTTATGTTCGTTTGTCAGGAACAGCAATGATGTTCCGGGTCAATTTGACCCAGTACATGTTTAATTATCCAAAAGATGTCCGAAACC
>JAPQRQ010000014.1:5837465-5851890 GCA_037367365.1 Apogon talboti | reverse complement strand
AGATAGATAGATAGATAGATAGATAGATAGATAGATAGATAGATAGATAGATAATTCTTTGGTCTGCAATGAAAGGTCTCAAAAATACATTTGTCCGTGTATTTCCTTCTGTTTCTGCAGCTCTTACTGTAAAAGATGATAAATTCCAACCCTCCCAATGTTGAAGATCCCTTGTCCTTCTCCCACCACTGTGAGGTTGACACAGATAATGATCTGACTTTAATTTATATTCTCAACAGCCTGTGCATTATGCTAAATGACAATTAGTAAATGTTAACAGGGTAGAAAAAAAACAATCAATTTACCTGCTAAGCGGTGTTTCTGCATTGTGATGGAGTATTTGTACTGGTTTGGCTTCACACTCAGCAGTCTACGGTGATATATTACACCCAGAACAAAAGCTCTTTTCAGACTTAGACCGGTGACAGTAACACCCAGTGTTTTGTTTTTTTTAAAGCAAATATTTAAGCAGATGTACAGTACGGAGATGTTTTTAATCATTAGGACTTGAGGCTATCCTCCAAAGATCAGGCTGTTGTTTTCATGTAAAGCACCAGCTAATAAGCGAGCCAGTGATCTGTTCTTTGATATCAAATGCAAATGGAAATCTCTGGCAACAGGGACGTGAACTGCTCCACCACGAGACCGACGAGAACATCCCTGGTATTCTTTGCCTGAAGAATCAGAGGACGGACAGATGGCGAGGGAAGTACCAAGATCTGCAAAGTCCTCTGCGTATTGAAAGGGTAAACAAAGCTTACCAAATAATAGATGACAAAATCCAATCATGGCTCTCTTGCAAAACCCATCAGTTAGTGCTGGATGGATTCATTTACACGGACGGTATGTTGATGGATAATGATCTGATTTTGTAAAGAAAAGGAACCACTGTTGCGCGGGGCAAGTTTTAGAAGATGTACTCTCAGTTGCACTCAGCGTGATTGCATTTTATTACTTTTTTTTTTTTTTTATCATCTGTTGAGTTGTTACCAAAATAGGATCAACAACACAGCAGGTGGTATGGGTTTCTAACTGTGCATATTGATGAGGTGTGAAGGATCTCTATATGAACAAAATGAGATGTGGAACTAAAATTCGTCATGTAAAAACAAAGATGAAAACGTCCCACGCATTTTTGTCGTTTTCCTCGATTAATTCACCAAACAAAAGGGTAGTTCGCTAAGATCTAATGTTATTCAAAGAGTAAAAAAAATAATGTAGACTATTATTAGGATTGTTTTTTTCAGGACTGACTGTTCACTTTGGGTAAATTCCACCAATAGATGCTGCTTTTGCCCGGGGGTAGGCCAGAGGAGCTGCCTGCTAAAGCTGCTGTGTAACAGAGTGGTGGGCTGTGTTTACTGGGGCTTCAGGTCATTTAATTCCTCCTTTGGTAGCTATATTGGAGGTTGTCTGTGCTCCAGTGGCAACGGCTGTGAGGAACATTAAGACACTTTCACATGAATTTCCCCTAAATGCTGCTTAGGAAGTCTGTTTTTTTTTTAACCCATAAAGAACCAGTGCTACTTTTGTGGCACTTCCCAAATGATTTTTTTTTCTCTATTGTAACTTTTCTCAAGTGACTTATTGCCATTTATTATAATATTATCTCATAAGGGTTGTGCTGTTTCTGGAACCTGTCCCACCTACCAACAGCTGAAGGTAGGATACACCCTGGACATGTGACCAGTTCATACATCAGCACATACACAACAGAATATGTGAAAAAGTAAACAGTCAAGTGGGTGCAATGGCCTTGGTCAAACTTGAAACTTTAATGAATGTTTGCAAAAATGAACCGAAACAACTTTGAAGAAGACTGGAATAAAAATCCTCCTCCACAACGATGTGACAGTTGGTTCTACAGGCCAATGACCCATGTAGTGCTCTCAGATTTGCACACACTGCTTCTCCTTTTTTTTTCATAATGGTGGAATTGGTTGTTTGTTTGTCACTTGACGCTAGATTTACATAATAAGAGGTTTTTCACAATGAAGGCAAACTTAAACATCTGAATCACAAAGACACATGCTTAACCAACAAATTTCAAGATATGTGGTTTTGACTGGACAGGAAGGTGAGGAAAAACTAACATCTAAATAGTAGCTGAAGGTCTCAGATAAATATAGTGGGGTAATATGTCCCTGAAATATAGAGTTAAAAGCAGAAAATGTTTATGACTAAAAGCACTTAGTTACATTCCAGCACAACATTAAGTTTAATTAACAGATAATTCAATGCTGTCCTCTCAGCCTTTGTTGAAAATACTTTTCTAAACCCATCCTTACACCTTGAAAAAGCAACATAAGCTGGAAAAATGGGATAAACACAACTGAAGAGTAACAGTAAATACTACAATTAGTGAACAGAAACCTTGAGAAGTCCACAAATGGACTCCAGATTGCAGTCTCTGGGGAGAATTTCTACTCGACACAGAAGGATAGAGGACCACAGCAGCCAAAACCCTGTGGGCGACGTAGTGAGCAATGGTGATGGATGGGATGTGTCTTACTCACATGGTAAAATGTGCAACTTGTCCGATTTACCATAGTAAAAAAAATGGTGTGTTCATATGATCTTAATTGTCTCATTTCCCGAAAAACTCAAATTTGAACGCATAGTCAGTATACATAATCTTCACCTTGCTTTAACCCATACAGACCCAAACATCCATCACCGACCAAAAGCATCTACTGATCTAATATGTTTAATACCTGTTGATCCACTAATCCTATCAATACGTGTAAATAATTGGTGTAAAAGACAGTTTTTAATCTTTTCATGGTCAGCAGATATGACCCATTTGGACGTTCAGAGGCTCCGTAGTTACCGTGGAAACACCGTCATCCTCTACAACATTGATTCACCAGTAAAACTCATGGAGTTGGATCAATGACAGTGGATGGAAATGCTTGGTTTATGTTCAGTTAATGATGTATTTTACTGAAAAAGTCACATTTTCTTCAGTTTTCTCTCTTTCTGATATAATAACCCTCACTTTAATCGGAGCTTTTATGAACGTCTACACGATCAGTGAATTAAATATAGAAAAATATCTGATTTATACTGAAAAAAATGCAACATAAAGACGATAATATCACAAAAAATGGTCATAAAGCACTTAAGAAAGATTAAATAGAGAGAAAAATTATTTTTGAACCTGACAGCAGTAGCACTGGGTCTTTATGGGTTAATGATATTTATCTACCAAAAAGAGTCATAATAAGAGACATAATAACCTTTGAATTAACTCCTTGATCAATGACAGTAGATGGAAGTGCTTGGTTTATGTTCAGTTAATAATATATTTTACTGAAAAAGTCACTTTTTCTGCCGTTTTTTCTGTTTCTGTTATAATAACCCTCACCTTTAATCTGAGCTTTTATGAACATCTTCATGATCAGTGAATTAAATAGAGGAAAATACCTGACTTATACTGATAAAATGCAAAGTACAGAGGATACTACTATAAATGAATGGTGATAAATCACTTAAAAAAGGTTAGATATAGAGAAAATTTCATTTGGGAACTGACATAAAAGTAGCGCTGTGTCTTTATGGGTTAATTCTATCTTCAGTCATTACAACACTACCTTCCTGAGGTACATCAAAACAACTGCAATATTTGAAATGAGGAAATCTGCATTGAGTTTAATGGACCCGTACCGCAGCAAACGTCTGCATCTTTATTTTTCCTAGCCTGTTGTCATCGAGCCAGACAGTATTAGCGGCGAGCTGCGCTAGCTAGGTGATCCGTGACGTAATGCACATGTTGAGATGGTGTGACACTAGTTAAAGGCTTTGGAAACTGCAGACAGAGGGGATTAAAGAAATGGTAGCTGGCATTAGGGCAGATCTAAAGGTGGCGGGGAGCTTGTTCTACAGTGGTGCAGCAATCAAGGCTGATTTGTGTGATTGAGAGCTTGCAGTAAATGTTGATGGCTCATTTGCTCGTTGATAGATAATTGTAGCTATTAAGAGCATGACACTGGTCTCACCTTTATTATAGGATTCTTTCTCACAGTGTTAATGGTTTCCTCTTGTCCGTGTCTTTGCATTCATTATTAGGAATCCTATCCTGTTGCAGCTCTTAACGACTATACCTGATGGTACAGCACTTGGCTCGCATCATACATCTTCCCGAGCCATTGTTGCATTCTACGTTCGTGTTCAGCACAAGGATGGAGGAAACAGGAATGTGTGTAAATGAACGGAGATCTTAACGCTTAAACACCTAGAGCTATTTCTGTGGCTATTTTTAAATCAATTTTGCTCTACATTTGACCTTTCCTAAGAGATTTATCACCATTTATTATAGTATTATCTTTAGAATTCTGCATTTTTCAGTAAAAAAAACAACAGCAGTTTAACCTTTAACCCTTTAACAACGGCAGTCTCTCCGGCGCTGCATGTTGCACTTCACAGCATTCAAACTACTGTAACTCCTAAAGCCTTTGAGCTAGCCATGAAATTCAAATGGAATCAAAAACCTGAGATCCTGAACTTTCTTACATTATATAACACATTATGTACAGCAGCAATGTGGGACTCTATTAAGGAACTGTTTCAGAGACTTCCACACTGGCTAAAAAAACGCCTTGAAATAACAAAAAATATGAAGCCATAATATGGATACTGAATGTTCAAAACCAAAAAGCATATTTGAGCAGATGTAAAATAGTTGAAAGTTTACTTTTGCAATCTCAAAAAGTTTTTCTATAGACATTTACAGTTGTTTCTGATAATAAATATGCTAAAAACTTCAAGTCCTTTTTTCTTTTTTTACTAAAACACACCATTTTAAGCATTAATTATTTATAATAATGATAATTAATGGCCATATATTGAAAGTTAAGTTCTTCTAGAAAACAAAAGTGGCAAAGAATTAGCAAAAAAGACATTTTCTAACACTTATTGCAAAGAAAACAACAGACACCTGGGCGGCCTGTTGTAACAGCTGCCTTAAAAGGGTTAAAGGCATCAAACTATATTGTGGTGACTTCCTATGTTCAATCTTTCTTAAGTGATTTATCACCATTTATTATAATACTTTCATCTGTGTTTTGCATTTTTCAGTGTAAACCAGGTATTTTCCTATGTTTAATTGACTGATCATGTAGATGTTCATAAAAGCTCAGATTAAAGGTACGGGTTATAATATCATAAACAGAGAAAACTTAAGAAAAAGTGACTTTTTAAGCAAAAATATCAATAACTGAGTGTGTCCATCCACTGTCACTGATCCAACTCCGTGGGTTTTACTGGCGAATCAATGTTGTAGAAGATGACAGTGTTTCCACGGTAACTACAGAGCCTCTGAACGTCCAAATGGGTCATATCTGATGACCATGAAAAGACGACAAACTGTATTTTACCTGAATTATTTCAAAGTATTGATAAGTTTAGTAGGTCAGAATTTATTAAACATTTTAGATCAGTAGATGCTTATGGTCGCCAGTGGCTGTTTGGGTCTTTATGGGTTAAGTAAGCGTCCATAGCCACTGTCATTCATCAAAGTGTATGGATTTTACTGATGAACCAATGTTACAGAAGATGATAGTGTTTCCATGTTTGTTACAGAACATCAAAACGGGGTCATATCTGGCCATTAAATACTAAGAAACTGCATTTTACCTGAATTACAGTATTTCAATATATTGATAGGATTGTTGGCTCAAGAGACAGTCAGCATCTTAGATCGGCAGATGCTTTTGGATCTTTAGGTCCTCGAGAATTAACTAAATGTATCCATCTACGCTCGACTATTTTTGGCTTTTACACAGAGTACATTTTTATAGCAGAGCCTAAATTTCAGAATGGAAATTACTGAGGCAGATATGGGCAAATATAAGCACATAATGCCTCTACGCTTCCGCCGGTCCCTGCAGGCAGCAGAATGAATTAATACAATATACCTTATTGTGCTTTGAAGCTCAAACTATGTATTTCCACCTTACAGTCTGCCTCCTCCTCCTCCTATGGGACACACGGCCACACAAAGCTCACTCTGTTACATAAATATGTTTTATAATGAATATTCTAATGTTCCCGGCTTTGTTTTTATTATTCAACAGGGGGTCAGTGTTTCCCATTTTTCAAAGAGAAGGACTTTACTTAATTAGTTCTGGCCCTTTTGTTACTCACTCATTAAAATTAATTCAAACTTTATTTTATTTGTGGGATTATACAAACACATATACAAAGAATCAAACTTGTATTTTGGTTGATTAATAAGCGTCTCCGGGCAGGAAACAACTGAAAGGCTTTTCCTTTTTATGTGAAGATGCACTGTGGGAAAATGATTTGTTTGGCATAGATCCAAGTCTTTGTCACATGGGAGATAAATGCGTTTAGCTGCTGCGCTTGTTGACAATGATGGGATGTATTAATATTATGTTTGATATATATATATATATATATACAAAAAGAAAAAAGTGACGAACTCCTAAGTTAATCTGGGGCATCTTGAATAATTTGTCTATTAAACGTGCTGACTCAATATAAAGGTGGGCCTTACCTGTTAAAAATAAAATAACATAAAAAAAAAACGACTCCTTGGGCGATTCTCTTAGTGAAGCGGCAGAAAACCCCTCAGGCTGCCGTGTTCTTCAAAGAACATCCCTGATAAGCTTGCTAAAGAATCCATTATAAGTCGAGTGAACTGTCAGCGGTCGCATATTATTGACTAATGAAACATTCAAGGGGAGTAGAATTACCTGTTACAGTAGACTTAGATTTAACAGTGGTTGTGTCTCTGTGAAAGGAATCAACAATGGATCAATCTGAATAACGAAACCAAAACAGCTAAAGCAAAAAAAATCTAAACCAATACGTTAAGAAAATATGACAAAAGTATTAATTAAGACATATTATATTATATGATGATGAATAATGTATTATAATGTGTATTATTATAGAATGTATACATAATTATTTTATGTCAGAAAATTGTATAATATATTCATATATGATATATAAACTATTATATGATTATGAATAATATTTTATGATATACAATGTATACAGTGTAATATATAATAATATATGTGAAGTGATGGGGAGCTTTAAGAATGCTGCTATGAAATATGATATGAGACAGGTTATTATATTGTATGTAGAGAGTGGAGTGTATTGTATTTGTGTAATTATTTTCCATTTGTAGATTCTATGTAAACATGTATAATATGTGTTTTGTCTGGAAGCTTGGACAGATATATGTAATATTTTTTCAGTGTTATTTTGTGGAGATTGCATGGGACTTTGTGGCCGGTAGAAAAAGACGCGTTACCGGGGCGGGAGTATACAAGTTGCACTTCATCCCACTCTTTTTTGAATATGTTTTTTTTTTTCTTTGTCTTTGGCTTTAAATATTGATATTCGAAATATAAAATAAACCAAGCTTGAATCTGACAACCACACCTCTGCAGTGCACCGGATCTACTTAACGGTCTCCAGAAAGTTAAAAGGTACATATAGTGAAATTTCATTCCTAACAGGCTGAATGGTCAACTAAGGCCTTAGAAATACACCAGGCAGGGAGATATTAACTTCACGGGCTGTTGCAGATGACTTTAGCACACCTTAATAGTTACAATAGTGGAAATATATCATTTTCTGTCAGTCTAGTGCAACTGGATGTGAACGTCTTTATGGGAAAAGAGCATGAAAACCTCATCAAGAGCTGATGGATGATTGATGAAATTATTATAAATTACTGTTTAAGGTTTGCGATAAATAATCATATTGTTTTGTATGTACTACATTTTGGGGGGTTTCCTGGGGATGCCAGTCAATTTCACTCCTCTTCTTGTGACTGTTAAAGGGATTCTATGTAGTATTGATGTTCCAAACTCAAAATCCACGAACGAGAACATACTTCATTCTACCAAAATCATAAATGAATCAACGCTATGTATTCACCGACACAAAGTATACTGTTTGTCGTTTTCACATATGTGTATTATGGTATCAACCTTCTAAAACATAGCAGCTTATTTTAAGTCGCTCATAACACTGTGTCTTATAATCTTCATGTGCTGCATCAGCTGATAGTTTACATTATAGCTTTGTTAGCTTAGCTCTATTTTTAGACAGAAAACAGCCAGAGTAAAACTATAAATCACCTCAGTTTTCTGTACGGTTTGTGTTGTCAGCAGCTGCACAAAAGATCTGTTTGGAATTGTCTACACAAGGTCAGAACTGTCACAGTTTAGTCTGAACCGCGGATCAACAAACGGCAACTTAGCAAAAACATTAACATCCCATAATAACTTTATAGATTCATAAGCCAAACTCATAATCAAAGAAACGTTGCCATTTCAGCATCAAACTCCATTCTTTTCATTTAGAGCTGTGTCAAGTGTTGAAAACAACAACCGTTTTATCACTTTGTCACTTTCTTTGACTCCAAAACTTGGTTCTTAGCGGTTCTCGTCCCATCTGGTCACTTTTGGACGCTTTGGTCAAAGACCCGGTGGCGTTAGTTTTTGACTCAGTACCTGCTTAAATGGTCACATAAATCCTGTGGCCTGTCGTTGTGAATAAATTCAGTTCAGATCTGTACAATCTAATATATGGGCATCATTGGAACAACTTAGTTTTATGTTCTAAACAGTCCAATTATAATCTTAGGCCATATTTAGGTCATTTGACACTGAAATGGCAGGAAAAAAAAGCATGATAAATATGTCAACATGCAGTTCCATTACAAATGAATGTAGTTTTCTTCTGAGCAGTGCAGAAAACGAAAACAAACAAAAATAAATAAATAAATAAATAAAAACAGTGCAACTGATAACGATAGAGTTGGAGAAAAACAGTATTATACCACAAAGAACAATGATCCATGTATCACACTGACAGTGATTCATGACCCTCATTGAGTTTGACCAAGTCTAAAGTTTTACAGAAGTTTCCCAAAGTTGAGAGTGATGGTGTCAAACCTCAGTATGCTGTTATAAACACATCAACACAACTGACGCAGGGTTGTGTGGCTTTCAGACACGTATTTCTAAAGCAGGTAGCGGCAAAATGTAGCCACGAGTTACAACCTCATCACCAGAACAAAATGTTGCTGCATACAGGAATTGTATATTTCAACAAACAACAAATGCAGATGTAATTTCAGTATTTATGAATTCAGATCCTTCCATCGGATATTCACTACAGTGATTCATATGTTTCAGCTGCAACAACTTCTTTAACGCTGACTGATTCTTAACCCTTTATAGGGCACTCATTGACATACGCTGAAATTCAGAATTTCAACCTTACTGTGTTACTGGACATCGTCATCTACCTCCTCGTTGGTTGCCGTGACAACAGTCTCCCTCCTCTTGCCGTAAAACATCTGAGCAGCACTTGCTAAAATTAAACACATGCAATAAAACAACTGTTACAAGGTCATAAAATGATAAAAGTCACTCATATTCAATATTTACAGCTTCAAAATGTCTATAAAATCTCTCTGAATCATTGCATAGTGTTAAAAAAAACAACATGCTTCTTGACCTCACTGATTGGCCCCATATTTATTGTTTGCAGAAATTACTAAAAATAGTCACTTGCCCGATAAAGGGTTAAAGATGGAACTGTGTTTCAATGGAAAAAAGTCATGTGGTCTTATGAGTCCAGATTGACCCTGTTCTAAAGAGGTGGGTGCACTGGGGTGAGAAGAGAGGCAGATCAAGTGAATACCCATGATGCCTAGTGCCTACAGTACAAGCCTATGGGGGCAGTGTTATGATATGCGGTTAGTTAAGTTGGTCAGGTCTACGTTCAGAAATGATATGTGTTGAAAACGTGAAGTTACTGAAATGATGCCATCAATGAAATAGAGTTAGAGTATGGGATTTTTTTTTTTTTTTTTTATCTTCACTGTGTATAAATCTGAGATGCATACTTTTGCCCTTGGTTAGAACACCATCATACATGCATCTATGTATTGTTTTGGTTCAGGAATATTTAGACTATATGTATCTGCCACTGCCCAAAATGTATAATATGAACTTTTTCCCTTATAATTGGTTGGAAAATCAACTCTTTCATGAAACACACCAGCCCATAAAAAAAAATATAAGAGGTCAAGAGTGAAGGTCAAGGTCTAGTTTATTTCTATAGCACATTTAAAACAATGCAAAGTGCCCAAAGCGCTTTGCAAAGTTGGAGATACAAATACAAGATATGATAAAACCAGTAAAATAAGAACAAATACAAGACATACTAAAACTGATAGAAACAGATACACAGTAATAGAAAAAAAAAACACAACCAGAAGACAAAACAAATAAAAGTCACACACTTGTATTAAAAGCCAGTGCAAATAGTCTTTCATAGGGGGTTATAATGGGACAAAACTGATCAACCACTGCTGTGTAATGAGCATCCATTCAACCATATATGTGTAACTTTGTGATAGAAAGTCTTTTTTTTGTTTGAAACATCAATTACATGCTGAACATGAATTAAATCCTGTCTTTAAAGTAAAATACCAGCCAGAAGAAAACTCTCCATGGGGTTTAATTTGTTCTTCCTTTCTGCCAAAAGCAGATGAACACATAACAGTTTGTGTTTATCTTGGTAAGCAATATTGAGCTGAAGTCCTGAAAGCGCTCGATGTAAAGCTAACATTTGAAGTTGTTTGGCTGAGGATTCTGTCCCATGTGCTCCTAATATTGCTTCAGGATTGAATCCGCACAGATGCCCGACTGCAGCTCCACTTCTTCATAAAATAACCGTATTTGTATCATTAAGCTGAGGGAAATAAATGGCCTTGCTTTCGGAGGTCAAATTATCCTCAGGAGCCACTGTTTACCATATCTATCCTTCCTCGCTCTGTCACAAAATGAGAAATACCTCTCCCAAAAGTGTCGCATTACAAATATCATTGTGAGCTAATGTCTTCTCAGACTGGTCCGTGATGTATTTGTCGGCTGGCTGCCTCCAGACAGAGCTCCCGTATAGGAAATGTAGGGCATGTCAGCAAGGTTGGTCACTTTTTTTTTTTCTCCTGCCTTCTTTTTCTCTAATGACTTTTTAAGTCACATTGAAGGCTATGAAATTACACTTTCATTTCATTTCTATTGTGCAAAATTAACTGGAAAAGAAATTAGAAACAGTGGTGGTTCTTATACAGACCTACCTGAAGGAATAACCCCCTTTACAGATCAAAATCAATACTGTTCTATTTTACATTGATATGGAAATCAAGCTTAATGAAATACATTTACTGTCACTGGGAATGTACACATATATGTTTTTATACACTATAGAGAATCGTTCGGATTCAGATCGATGATTGGAATCAAAGAGGCAATTACATTTATGAAACACTGGCTCCAATCAATGCCTGTGGCTGATTCAATACAAATTGAAAGTGTTGTTTATCTACTTGTATGTGGTGACGAGCAATATAATTGCGAGCCACTTCATGGGAGCTCTCCAAATCTTCCCAGACAGATGACTTTTTTTCTTTTTTTTCTTTTTTTTTTTGCTTCTATTGGTCTGTGCCAGTTTCTTTCGTTGTCAGTTAAAGCCTGCTTTATATTGCCTGACAGTTTATTGATGTTTTGCAACAGCTGTTATGACATGTATTAATTCTGTGCTTGAACGAATACAAGGCTATCTACAGAAATAACATTTTCCTTTGGAAATAATGAAAAGATGTGGTGCAACGAGGCCTAATTCACATCCTGACATTACCTTAATACCAAGGATGCGTGAAGGGCACTAATATTTGCTCCAGATTCTAAGCCATATCAGGCCTGTGTAAAGAGATTTCTGCATTTAATTATTTATATCACATCTACTAAGTTGTTTGGTATGTGCTGGAGGAGAACAGCTTAATAAATCCAGCGCTGTTGTTTCATTTGAGTTTTCTTTCAGCGGGCCACAGGAGATCATGACACAAATATTGTTTGTGTTTCCGAGGCCAGCTGAAAACTCCCTGGAGTTAATTTACCTCAGTACACCAGCCGACCCTTACTGCCGTGACGTTAACATCATAGAGATTAGGCTCAGGAAAAAAAAAATAAAATAAAAAAAAAAAACTAACGGGCTAAAAAATGCTCTCCTTGTCAATGTAATCCATTGGCAAAAGAAAACAATTTATAAGGCAGACTTGGAGTTCAACAAAGTAGGACTGCTCTGAGCTCAAACATATTTATTCTGGACTGGGTTTCATAAAACATACTTCCAAGCAAAGACGATTTATAACGGTTGTTGATGGCAGCCCAGCACACATAATTTGGCTGGTAGGTAACCCATGAAGACCCAAACATCCACCGTCGACCAAAACCATCCACTGATGGGAATGATTAATACCTGTTGATCTGCTAATTGTATGAATCCAGGTAAATAATTGGTGTAAAATACAGTTTGGGGCAGTCGTGGCCTAGATGGCTGGAGAGTCAGCTGGAGTGTCAGCTTCCCCGGTTCCATTCCCTGGACTGGTGGAGAGTTGTTGGCTGATGTGCCCTTGAGCAAGGTACTTAACCCTCCCATTTGCTCCTGGGGGATGATATGGCCAGCCCTCTGCTCCTGGTGTGCAGTGTGTGATGCATGCATGATCTAGTGATGGGTTAAAGGCAGATGAATTGCAGTGTGTGGTGCATGTTTACATGTGTGAACTCGACTGACAAAATAAAAAGATTCTCTTCTCTTTGTCATCAGATATGTCCCATTTGGACGTTCAGAGGCTCCGTAGTTACCGTGGAAACACCGTCATCATCTACAACATTGATTCACCAGTAAAACCCATGGAGTTAGATCAATGACAGTGGATGGACACACTGGGTTTATGTTCAATTATTGATAGATTTGCTGAAAAAGTCACTTTTTCTTCAGTTTTCTAAGTTTTGACATACGAACCCTCAACTTTAATGTGAGCTTTTATGGATATCTATATGATCAGTAGGAAAATACATGATTTACACTGAAAAAATGCAAAATATGCAGGATAATATGACAACCAATGGTGATAAATCACTTAAGAAAGGCTACATATGAAGAAAACTGTATTTGGGAACTGACACAAAAGTACCAGTGGGTCTTTGTGGGCAAAAAAATGTAGCATCTGTTATAATATTGGTTCTGATCACTGTCATAAGGTGACGATTACTGAACTGGGAATACGCACTGATCTCACACATCCGTGTAATTCTTTACTAATTTAATCCTGAAATACCCTCCTAAGCTTTGTTTCTGCAGCAGGATTCATGTCTCGAAGGCTAAGATTTACATGAATCTGACACGCATCTCGGCCATCGGGTAAAATGTTCAAATTACAGCATGCATAGTTGGGGAAAAAAAAAACAAAAAAAAAGCCCTCCCTGAACAATAGCAGCAACAGAATTGACAACCTATGACAAAACAAGTTTATGCATTCCTGACAAGGGAAACATAAACCCCTCTACAAATGGTGTTGAACAAAACCACACAGAAAGCAAGACGTGAGCATTGTGTGCGAACTCTGAAGTGTTCATTCCATTTAATCTGCACCAACACGACCTCCGTTGGTATCCGTCTGTCCTCGGTAACAAATGTGTGTCAGCTGCAGCACAGACGAGCTGAGAGGACGAATTGTCTTCCTCGGGCTGATAAACAGCAGAAATTTACACTCCAAGTTATCAAGTAGTATTCCTCGTTGTCGCCGCTGTAGTGGGATGAATAGGATACGCCAACTCACATTAAGGTACATGTCTATGGACAAATTCACCAGTAGTTTAACGCATATACTATATTTACAGCTCTGTATTAACCCTTTATCGGCCATGTGGCTGTTATTAGCGATTAGCATTAGCCCATTCACAGTAGGACCATTGAAGGACTAACCCCATATCTTTATCAGTAAATTGAGAATTAACTGACATGTACCTGTTTTTGATGGTGAGTGAAACCTAAGGAACCTGAAACCGACCAGAACATGCAAAATCCTTTTGATGTGGAAGTGCTAACCACTATGTCAAGTAGTAATAGACATTAATATTGTCTTTTTCACTATGGGCCGCAAAAAAAAAAAAAAAAAAAAAAAAAAATTGTGGATCTAAACCTCGTCAACTACCCTTCAAAGTTCTAAGCTTTTTAACCCTTTATCGGGCAAGTGATTTTTGGTCATTTCCGCATACATTAAATTCGGGGCCAGTCCCATGCCTCAGTGATGTTGGTGTTGCATTTTGGTTTTTATGACACTATACAATGATTCAGAGAGATTTTATAGAAATTTCAAAGCTGTAAATAATGAATATGAGTGATTTTTATTGGTGTATTACCTTATAACAGTTGTTTTATTGCACATGTGTACTTTTTAGCAAGTGCTGCTCAGATGTTTAATGGCAAGAGGAGGGAGACTGTTGTCACGGCAACCAACAAGGAGGTAGATGACGATATCCAATACCACACTAACATCAATGAGTGCCCTATAAAGGGT
>JAPQRQ010000014.1:5799590-5813861 GCA_037367365.1 Apogon talboti | reverse complement strand
TCTTCTTCTTCTTCTTCTTCGACAGGTGAGGTGGCACCCTAGCGCCCTCTATTGACAAGCCGCCACTGGTAACAATGCGTAACAACCGGGGTTTCTCTAGTACAGGGCTGCAAACTCATTTTAGTTCAGGGACCACACGTAGTCCAATATGATCTCAAGAGGGTCAGACCCGTAAAATAATAGCATTAAAACCTATAACTAATCACAACTCCAAGTATTTCTCTTTGGTTTAGTGCAAAAAAGGAAAATAACATTATGAAAATCTTATTAGGAAAATGTGAATAACATGTATGTATGCGTTGATATACATTCATGTTCTTTTCTCATTGGAGAAGCTTCATCTCTGTATATAGCAGATCTTTGGTTGTGTAACTAAATTAGCTGTTCAATACTGGAACCGAGACGAAACGTTGAATTTAACTACAGTTATCATTACTAAAGCTACACCTTAAAACTGTATATTCTTTCTGACCAGACGGTTGTAGAACATAACATCCACTCTGCTGCTTGTACAGAAATGCTTTGTTTTGGCAGATTTCTGCACAACACGGGTCAGTAAAACCGTCTGAGTGCAACACCATCAAGGGTAGTATGGGTTACAAAGAGCTGTCTCTACATCCAGACAGGTTTGAGCATTGTTTTATGACTGGTTGACTTGCTTGAATGTGAGCTGCCTGTACATTTTATCAGTCAAGAGCGCCTTTCAGTGCTGGAGATTTCATCATTTTGCCTCTGATGTAAGAAAAGGACTCAAACATTGCTGGATATTAAGTTGAAATGTAAGTGTTTAGGACTTTTCGGCGACATTGCTCAGTTGAATTCATTTGTAAGGAAAGTAAAATAAACATAGTGAAATGTGAGTGAGGGAGGTAAATTAGAAATGTGGTAGAACAGGAAAAAAACAACAAAAAAAAACCAATGATCTATGTCCCTTTCTGTGTTGTTTTCCTATGCACCTAAAACTTAAATAGGGCTGAGGCCTTTTCAGTTTGTGCCTCAAAGTGAAGGACCTCATTCCTCGCAAAGATGAGGCTGTGAAGAATCATCTTAACCCATAAAGACCCAAACTTCCATCATTAACCAAACACATCTACAAACATTAAGTAAACAAAATGATCCTTTCAGTCTAGATCTAGCATATAATTATGTCCACCATTGTTTTGTTTTTTCTTCTTCCTAAATGTACAGGTTTGTTTGACTCCAGTTTCATGCTGTCATTTACTTCCAGCTCCCTGTCATTAACATAGCGATTACAATGTTAATATTACCAGTTGAGAATGAAAACTACAAAAAATACACTATCTATGTTACCTTTAGTTACCCAGTGATGTGGCCTATTGCACACGTATTGCATGTTATTGCTGTAAATTAATAATAACAATGAAATATATATGAAAAAGTTATAGACTTGCACCGTTTGAAGCCAAATAATTGATGTTATCCTTCTATATTACCCATTCATAGTCTGGAACATATGCTGTGGTATATACATTTTTTACACTTCTATTATTATTAGATAAAATGGGATTAAAATGAGATTATCTGAAAAAGGTGCCAGTGGGCAGCATGGTGGTTCTGCAATATTATTTGGGTATTTGAAGACGTTAAAGTTCAGTACTGCTATTTCATATTCCATTACAAATTCACATTATGTCTGCTTGTTCTTTATTAACTTTTGGGTAACAGTGGTGCCACTGGTAGTTGCAGCTTGAGCCAAGTTCCACTGTCATCCCCTCAAGGGAGTGTGAAATAACTCTGAAATGTCCACTCAGAGGAAGAGGAAGAGGAAGAGGAGGAGGAGGAGGAGGTGAGGGGAATGAGGAAGACAGCTCCTCTACATCTAGGAATAATTATGTGTAACATCACGGTGGTTTTTCAAAATAAAAGCTTTGCGCCAATTTCCTATTTTTAGTGTTGCGTCAGTTTTTCCTCTAAAGGACTTAAATTCACTCTAGATTTTTTCACTGCGTTGCTTCTGCTCCTTTACAGCTGTGAAAGCTACTGTTAGCTTAGAAATAAAGTCGGCTAATGTCACTTTCAGTTGCTTAAGTATTATGGCTACAATATAATAATTTCTTTGTAAATGTTGTGGTCAATTTTTCCTCAAAAATCCTTAAATTATCTCTCTTCACTCTTGGTTTGTCATTACCTCTCTTCTGCTTCTGTACAGCTACAAAAGTGTACAACAGTGCCAAGCGTTAGCTTAAAAATAAAGCCAGATAATGTCAAAATACAACACACGGACTCGAGCACATGAAAATCCTCCATACTAAACCTGGATATACACTACATATAAAAACAGTATAACATTAGGAAAGCATTAAAAGTCTGAAATGAAAAGGTATATTATATTAAATACGATTCTGTGAAACTCGTGTAGTGTTTGACATTAAAATGGCTACAAGTGCACTGATCCAAATACCACGAAGAGGGCTTTCTGAGTACTTCTCGTATGTTTTCTTGATATGACGGGTACATGGGATACGTTTGCAGGCGTATTCTTGGATTACCCCCTGTAGATACCCCCCTCAAATTATTTCATCATCCAGACTGATGGATACTGGACCTTCCTGGGTAATATCGCTGCCATCTGCAGAGGGTTAGTACTGTGACAGAAAGATTGCTACTGTCTGAGTGAAGTACTGACGTGACAGTCTGTGGAGGGCAGGTGAACGCTAGTCAAGACGGTTCTTGTTTTGACAACACAGCAGTATTGACTTTGCCAGTGAATTATGATGACCTTCTGTGTGGAGATGTCAGCCACACCAGCCGAGAGAGTTAAATCCTCCTCTCTGGCTTCTAGAGACTTTGACGATCGGAGTCCGTGGAACTTGGAAAACACGGTAATCTGCTGAGACGACTAACTCTGAAGGATCCAGTGTTTCTCGCCCTGACTAGATAAGTTACCAACAATTGTCTACGAGTTGTTTTGTTTTAATCCATTTTAGGGGTCTTGTTTGTGATCAGATCTGCGCCGTCTGTGTATATTTATGACACATTACTGTGGCATTAAATATAGTAAAGGCTGAAGTAAAAGAGAGATTCCACTGACAAGTAAAACAGGCGCTGTGTGTCACACCCGATGCTGTGTTTATTATTAGTATTTGTTTTGCATGGATTCCCAAGACCTGTTGCTGACTCGGAGCCTCGGGGAAGCTTTGGCGCTCCAACATTTTCTGTGATTTTACACTTCACTTGGCTGTACAGCTAACAGCAAGATAAAACAACACATCTATCTAAGCGCTGGGAAACTGTTTCGTACCTATCATTTCCCCTCAAAGGATAACACACCCATGAGGGAACGCCTCGATAATTATGATATAAATCGCGCTGGCGAGAGACTACACGAGAAGAGAAAGGGGGAAATATGAAAGAGCGCAGTGTGTGTGTTTTAGGTCGGATATCGGGGAGTCACGTGGGACCAAACAGAAACGGAGATTAATGGGTGATTAATGGGCGTCCACAGTGAGGGATCTGACTGTTTGGTGGGGCATGTAACAGAGGTTAAAGGATGAAGGAGAGGACCAGGTGGCACTTGGGCTCCGAGGCCCCTAACAGCCCTGTTTCACGGCGCTCCGGTGCAACAGCTTAAGATCTATTCTGATTAGCGGGAGAAGAGGCCACTCACCCTGTGATGAAGACAAATGCAATTTTCATGTTCCCTTGGCAGTTTCCCACATGTAAACTTGACTTGGCTGCGGTCTTATTGTGGTATTTCACTTGGTATTTTTTCCTCCAGCCTGCAACATAAGGGATTTTAGCCTCGTAAAGTTTGGTTTTAAAGCAGTAGTTGTTTTATTCCTCCAACACTGGGACACCTTTACTCGAGGATTCCATTTTATGCAAACTAAATCTGGTCAATCAGAACCATATTTTGCAGTTTCTATATCCTCCCTAGACCCAGGGAAGTATATGTTTTGGCTTTTTTACATTAACCCTCAAAGACTGTTTAATACCTGTTGAACCACTAAATAACTAATCCTATCCATACATGTAAATAACTGAGATAAAATGCAGTTTTCTTAGTGAATATGTACAAATCTGCAAATCTGCAATTTATTCACCGGCAAAACCCATGTAGTTTGACAAATGACAGTTGTAGGAGACACTTGTTTTATGATTTAATATATATTTTGCTGAAAAACACACTGTTCCTTCAGTTTTCTCTGTTTTTGACATAATAACCCTCAACTTTAATGAACATCTACATGATCAGTGAATTGAATATAAGAAAAGACCTGATTTTCACTGAAAATTCAAAATGCAGAGGATAATATTAAAATTATTGGTGGTAAATCACTTAAGAATTATTTTTTTCTCTATTTAAGAATGGTTAAATAGAGAAAAAACTAATAATTTGGAAGCCGCCTCAAAAGTAGCACTGGGTGCCTTGATTGGAACGATGCAACAATGTTATCGGATTTTTTTTAATCTTTAGATGGACAAATAAGTGGTATTATTATTATTATTATTATTATTATCATTATTATTATTATTATTATATATGGTATGTCCATTGCATTAGACAGCATTTTTTTTTTTAGTAAAGCTGTAAATCTCTTGCACTGATGGGTCTAAGGAGCACAAATGAATATACTTTTTGCAAATGCTGGTGACCTCCTCAGATCATTATTACTTCTATTTCAACTAGTGATCCTTTATTTTTGCAGACTTTATTCATTCACTTACAGGTAAGGGTAAATGGACGGAACGGTCATTACCTGAATAGGAATGAAGGGTTGAAAACCTGCCAACATCCTCCTTTATGTAGCTGGGAAACTGGTGTGTGAATAAAAGGAGTATAGACTGTTTTTCTTCTGCTGATCCTCTGTGAAAAATAAAAGTGAAAATAAAAGTTCAGGCTATACAAGAGAGAAGCGCTTGGATTTTGAGTCATAGAGCAGAGTCTCCTAAGTACTGTAAGATTAAACAGATCAAAACTAGAACCATAACAGTAGCCAAGGCACAGATGAAAGACTGTACACCACTACATTTACTTCCATTTCAGGTTATAAATGTTTATTGAAAACTGCACATCTCCACATGCAGTGATTTTATATGTTTGTGATAAAGGGTTAAGGTGGAGTATGGAATATTACAGTAGATATTTGCATAAACCGATTATGACAATTAAATAAGAATTTTTTTTGGTTTTTGTTGCCATAGCAGGGTCATTCTACAGAAATCTGCTGATACGCATTCCTTCTAAGACATCTTTAACAACAATAACTAACTTCTTAATTTCACAAATCCACAACAAGTCGAGATTAAAGTATTTTTATTACTTTTATGCATTTAATTAAAGAATCAGTGTGCCTTAGTGTCTTTGCCATTGGTGTTACCTATAATGTAAGCTACATTAAATGTATAAAAATGTTTCTTTTTCTCAACACAGTCTGAATATTTAGTTAAAGGCAGACTAGTGGAATGATAAGACCATGAAACATTTGATTGTTTAATTTTTTTTAACAACCTTGTAGAAACATTTGATTTGCACCATAGTTTTGTTTGTCAAACCAACAACAATTAAAGGATAGACAAAAAACATGTTTCAAATAATAATTACATCATGAACCAACAAACAAATTATTGCTAGAAAGTAAAAAAAAAGAAAAACACATTTATAATCTTACATCACTGAAAAAACATGCAGTGACACCAGTGACGCAATATAACACCAATGACTTCACAACAAGACATTCTGCATCTGATTTCAATTTATGTTGTAAACAATGGGTTTTATATACAGCCCCACTACTTCCTGAACTTTGTTTTTTTGTTATTATGATTGAAAATATAGAAATATCCAAACAACTTGGCATCAGCATTAAAGAACATCCAAAAGCACTGGACTTCCTTAAGTTGAACTACCTCCTCTATTTCCTGTCTTTCACTATTGGACACACTGATTAATCCAGGTGAGTCTGCTACGTCTCGTTGTGACTACTGTGGGCAGACACACCTGGGTTAATCAGTGTGTCCACTAATGAAAGACAGGAAATAAAGGAGCTGGTTCAACTTCAGGATGTAGTGGAGCTGTGCATAAACCACATTAATCAAAAATGCCATGTAACTCAGTAACAACATTTAGACGATTAAAAGTTTTACCAAGCTCATTTATTTAGGGATGTCACTGGTGTTAACGGGAAGGAGAGTAACACCAGTGACAATTTGGGAATAAAACTACAATTTGAACAGTCAGATCCCATGTCTTCAGTCAATATCAGAATTGTTTAACTCTTCAATAGTACATGTTTAAGTTAAAATGGTCACCCCTGAGGCCATGGAATGGGTAACACAAATGACAGGATGAAAAGCTTTGCGTAAAATTCTAACATAAAATGGCATTTAAAACAAAGTAAGATGTATCTGATTTACCTTCTGCCTGTGTCCACTGCACTTCATAAAATGACCTCTTGATCCAGGAAGTACTTCAAGGTCATTACTTCAAAATAAAAGTGTTTTGTGTAACAGTAACCCCAATGATGTAATTTTGGGGGACTAATATTTATTTGATATTATTAAATTCTGTTTCTTTATCATATCAATGTTGTATTTAACGTTATGTAAATGTGAGTTTTAATTCATGAATTAAAGACAATTCCTTGAATTTGGCATTGTAAATAAATTGCTATTTTACATTTTTTGTATGTTTATTTATTTTCATATTTGTATCTTTATGTATTAAACATATATAATGAATGTGATTATTAGGTCAACTTTAAGTATTTTGGTATCTGCAAAAGTTAGTGACAGCACTTTTTGTAGAATGACCCAGCAACAACTTTTAATCTCTATGGACGGAGCAGGTTCTTTTGCCGCTAGATTGCGAAAAGAATGAAAAGAAAGGACAACGCAAACATTTTCAACCTTTCAGTGGTCTTCGTACACTCTTGACATGGCAGGGCAAGAGGTATTCACTTGGTTGCAATGTGCAGCTTCACCACTAGATGGCACTAAATCCAACTAATTTTCTTTTTTGACATAAAATAGTATTTTTTAAAATGTATCACATCTCTAAGCAGCTTTGGCTTCCCATCTAACCTCGCAAAGTTAATATTAAAAATAAATAAATAAATAAATCACATCACAGAGTTATAACACATTGAAATTCAAGCATTTTTAAGGATTTCAAGCACCCGTACGAACCCTGTACGCATACATTTATTTGCACTGCACCTTTTATACATTATGTAGGCCCAATATTACCTGCAGAAACAAACTGGATTAAATACATAACATCTAATTGTAAGAGCATTAAAAACAAGCTGGCAGAGATAAAAACAGTCTTAAGATGAAAGTACATATTTTGCATATCAAAGAAGGAGCAAATAAAAGCATTAATGTTATTTGTAGTGTGATTTGTGGTAATATATATTTCAGTCCTCATAAAAACATAATTCAAACATCTGAATTACTGCAGCAATGTATTAATCAAAACAATGACTATTTTGTTTTACTAGTAAAGACTTTTATGTACATTTTGCTGATAATAGACATGGCAGAGTGTTTCAAAGTAGGTCACTAGAGTGTTTTCAGAGTAATTCTCTTTATCTGAATGCTCTTAATACTTATTCAACCATGGATCTTTGGCTTTAGGTCAATCATGCACAAGAATCTGCATGACAGTAAACACACTCACTGTGGTTTCAGCCAAAAGAAAACATTTCCTGCCGTTAACCTCCGCACCCTTACAAGGATTTTCAGACAAGATGAGAAAAAAAACTCTTGTCAAATTGATTGTTTTCTCTTCGCACTTAGCATATTTCATTTTGTCTCGCGTTTCCACAGAGTTAATATTCGTACTCCGGGATGACAGATTGTTTGGAGTTTCTTTTTATCTCTCACACACTGAAGTCAAACAGAGCAGCAAAATAATAATAAAAAAAAGACAGTTCATAATATCAGTCACGGTGAATCATAGTTTCTAAGCATATCCGCAAGATCTCGGCACTAAAACGTTGACGTTTCTTCACAGGCAATGAATATTTCTGGAGAGTACTGAGCATCTCCCACTAGCTGAATATATCTTTCTTTCTTTTCCCAAATAAGCAAACAAATACCTGTGCAGGGAACATACTGACTGAATGATAAGCTCTCAGAGAATGTGCAAAAGATAAATCATGTACATGCCAATTAATAATCTGTTTTTACTTCCTAGAATCAAAACGAAATATAATCAATGGATCTATTAGGCAGCAAGTGAACATTTAGTCCTTGAAGCTCATGTGTTGGAAGCACAAAAATGAACAACATTAGGAACTGAGTGACTCTGACAAGGTCCATATTGTAACAGTGATGACTGGGTCAGAGCATCTCCACAACTGCAGATTTCCTTATTGTCATTTAAACATAATGTTTAAATCAGATACTGTACACTGCAATATGAAATTACATTGGATTTTTAATTAATTCAATTTCAAGTTGTTCATATTATCCACATTTTAAAGGAAACTTTATAGCTGTAAACACTGTCATGAAGTCATTTCACTGTAATTATGTCACTGGTCCGGCCCACTTTGGACCACATTGGGCTGAATGGAACCCCTGAGCTAAAATGAGTCTGACACCCCTGGTCTACATCCTGACTTAAGGATCGAACGTGTCTGTTGACTGACTTTTCCTCTGATTTGTCTGGTATCACCTCCTCAAGTTCCATGCGACATTAAAATTCAAGCCAATTTACACCTCAACAACAAATGACTTCACATGTAATTTTTCACACTATACTTTCCCATATTGACTACTTAATTAAAATGTGTTATTTTTTTCAGTATTCTGTGTTTGTATGTTCTGGTTGCTTTTTATTTTAAAGAATTCGAACCCTTGTGCTACGGACTCTTCTTGGTAATTTAGTGCAGCCAGTTAGCCTAGTAGACCATTTAAGTCTGGGTTGCCGTAATAGCCCGCTGAGCGTCTGATGAAAGGCTCTCTAAGCATCATTTTAAAAGCAACTTGTGGGAACTGAAAAGCCGTTTTTTTTTTTTTTTTGCCTCTGTTTAAATGGGTGTTTTTAACGCAACCCTCGGCGTCAATTCTGCCTCTCTCGCCTCCAAGGAACACTTGTGTAACGTCAATCCGTGACATGAATACTGTGAAGAATGTGATTACTCTATTATTGACCTACTGAATGTACAAAGGTACGCAGATGCATTTGAGGCATTCGTATCTTTTTTTTTTTTTTTTGTGATTCTCAGGATAATAGGTTGCTTCTGTGGTAAAACTTCCCACTCAATTGATGGTTACAGCCCCGGGTACATGGCAGCGTTACAGATGCTGTATGCTGTGAGTGATGAGTGAGTAAATGCAGCTCCTATTTGGGAAAAAAATGATTATACACTCAAGAGACTGGCCACCCAGTTTCACGAACATCAGACTGGCAGCTCCTTAAAAAAAAAAAAAAAAGCAAGCGAGTGGTGTGGGTGTGAAAATGAATGAGGATCTTTGGAAATTAATTCAACAAGCTGTGTTTAGGATATTGGCACAAAATAAGTGACACTCTGCCGGAGTATTTCTATTCTCCAAATGGAAGCTGTTAGTTTTGACATAAAGCTTGACAGTACAAGGACTGCTGTCAATCCTTTCAGCCCACTTCCTCTCCTCTCCTCCTATATTTCAGCCAACCCTCATACCCATCGCCCTCGACTATTGCCCAGCACTGATTTGGAAACGGCGAGACAGGAGAATTGAACGCAGAACAAACCGAATAATAACCCATCAATGTTGCCGACACGACCCCGCTTCGGTGTCCGAAAATTTTGAAGTTTGCAGGTAAAGGTTGAACAGGATCAACTGCGGGAAAATCTCAGGGAGCAGAAAGTGCAGCAGAACGGACCAAGGGACACTATGTTACAAGTACAAAACACAATTCACTTCCTCTTTGAGACGCCTCTGGTTGGTTCGCAGTTGTTTACAAAAGTGGCTGAAACTCACAATAACAAAAAGAAAGGTTGCAGTTGTGTTTTTTTTTTTAACTCTTAGAGATCTACAACTATTTCTCCTGTATTTTTTCAAATGAATTTCTCTCGAAGTGACTTATGTCCATTTATTTTAATATTGATCTTCCTATATTCAGTTTTCTGACTATGTCGATGTTCATCAAACCTCAGAGTTGTTGTTATTATTATTATTATTATTATTATTATTATTATCATCATCATCATTATCATCATCATCATTGTTATTATTATAGATTATTTTATCAGAACATCAACATATATATTAAAACTGAAGATAGAAACAATCATTTATCCAACTACATGGGTTTTATTGATGAATCCATGTTGCAGAGGATGACAGTGTTTCCACATTCACTATCAAACGTCTAAATGGCCAAACAGGTCACACCTGATGTTGCTGAAAAGCTGAGAAACGGCATTTTATCTGAATTATTTGCACTTATTGATAGGATTAGTGGTTCAAGGACTGTTAAATATTTTAAATCAGTATATACTTTTGGTCGCCAGCAGCTGTTTAGGTCTTTTAGGGTTTGTGAATAAGGTCCGCTATGTAATAACTAACCGAAACTAAGGTCTTCATTCGTAAAAATCACAACTTTTGTTAGAATAGGTCTAACCTGCTGCTGATTCCATAGTTGGAGACTGAACAGTAAATCTAATTATTAGTCAAGTTTTTTTTTTTTCCTTATCTCAGATTGCATCAAAGTAGAGAAAACTACAGGAAAAAAAATCTAAGAAACTATGAATATTCTAAGCCATTCTATCACTGCATAGCTTAATGTTAACCACTCGCATTTAAAATGAAATAAAATGCACATATTAATCACTTCCCTCTCTTCAGTTGCTGACCTACTTCTCACTTTGAACTTATTAAACATTTTAGATCAGTAGTTGCTTTTGGTCGCCAGTGGCTGTTTAGGTCTTTGAGGCTTAATGAATAAGGTGCACTACGTAATAACCAACCTAAACAAAGGTCTTCAGTCTTAAATCACCAACAACAATGCTTACTTAATGCATTCTAGCTTGAATCAGACTGATTTTAAGTGATGATTAAGGCTCATCTCAATAAGGACCATGAGTTCTGTAGATTATTTGGCAATTTCCTTCAGCCTAGAAACACAAACATCCAACTACTGGCACGTACACACACTGTTCTGATAGACGCCGCAAATTATCAGAGTCAATTCTACTTCCTACACTGTGGGAATTCAAGGTGCTTCTCAAATATTGCATGAATAAACAGTGGTGCAGAACAAAAGATTTAAAGGTTCAATATGGAAAACTCGTGTGGACTGATGTACTCCTGTGAACTTTTGTTCTGGGAGCCATTGACATTCATGAACTCCATTTGTAAGAGAACTGAAAGGCGTTTTTTTTTTTTTTTTGTCCGTGAGCAGCTATAGAAACACGCTGCAAACTGAGAAACACAAGACCGTCTAGATACACAGGAAACATTTATTGGAAGGAGCGTCTGAAAAGAGAGAGATAGATCAATACGGCAGATTGATGAATCCACTTCTGAAGGCTTGTATACTATGAAAACAATAAATCATTCATTGGTCTCAATTAGAGGACGGAGCGCTCTTCAATAATTGGTCAAATACCTAAAGACAACTAGAATTTGTTGATCCCATAGAAAACGTAGTGAGAGACACATTCCAGAGGCAGCAGATGGTGGTCGTTTTTGTTATGTTCCTGTCTGAAAACCTGGTCTGGAGACTGTATAACTCCTAAGGCAGAGGAGACAGTACTGTGATTCTATAACCACAACTAAGAATGGCTAAGACCTAAATCTCTCTGTTTCGAGATAACACCTTCACTGCATTCCTCTATAGCCATAACTTTATGTTTACATGCACATTAATTTTCCACTATTATCCCAAAATCGACAGTTTTTTCCAAGTGTCGTGTAAACAGTATATTCCAATTGGATGTTCTGAATCAGGCCTTTCTGATTCAAACAGGTAGGATTTTCCAGTATTAGTGCAGTGTTATGATGATTCTTCGGACATATATGGAGCACGTTTGCACATTTTACTGCAGGTTATGTAAAAGCAGGACAAAGAAACTCAAGAAAAGGTCAAATTTCTGGTCAGAATGAGGAACACGCCCATGACAGAGAGTATTTATAGGTTTATATATACAGTATATGTGTAAAAAGGCAACATTTTTTCAGAAGGCGTTTGAAGGAACTAAAGATGGAGTGGAATTAGTGATGGGAAACATGGATCATCCTGAATCACTCACTAATAGGATCTGGGTTTTATGAGTCACACCTAATCACACCTAAAAGAACTGAATCTTCTTGCTGAGCGGTTCTTCTGTCTGTGAATGAATCTCAGGTCAGAGATTCGAGTAGGGACTCACACACATAGATTTGACTCATTCAGCCCTATGAATCAACTCCTAATTGTAATATATGAGACTTTTGGCAGCCTCTATAGCAGTATGTGTTATTAGGATGTGAAAGTTGGAAGGGGTTTGTGCGTGATGGCGTTTAAATGAACCAAGTAAATGAACGCACAGATCCGTGAGTCCTGAGTCATTTTAGGGATTCGGGTAAAAGATCCGAATAGGGATTCACTCGATTGTCACCACGTGGAACATCAGTGGAAAACTCTGAAACTTTGGCTGGCGCAACTGCACGTAAACAGAATTATTAGTGCAATTTGCATTTTCTTTGACCCTTTAAATAGCCGTTTTGGAATACTGTCTTTGGAGCAGTAATATGCATGTAAATGTAGTCAGTATGTAACACTTACTATGCACTCGGCTACTGTCAAAGAGTTAAGAGCTCCCGGCACAATGCAGAATCCAAAACAAATACTGTCGTCACATGAGCACGCATGCATATTCATCAACGAAGCTTTAAAATGAGGTTGATATTTATAAAGAACTCAATCTGACTATTTCATCCATCATCAGTATGATACTGAAGGTTTAGAGAATGAGAAATCAGGCTATTTCTGAGATTAGTATTGCTTGGAGTGCTACTATAAAAGCCTACAGTTATTTGACCTGAGAGTCCTGTCAGGAGTATACTTAAAAACATGTCTGTAATATATGTATTTGCTCCCACTCCCTGTATTGATTTATAAAGAAGCTGTACTGCATTATATTCAGTTCTGGAAATTGACAGGGAGCCGGTATAATGGCTTAAGAACCAGGGTGATGTGCTGTGACCTTTTGGTCCCTGTAAACTCTAGCAGCTGCATGTTGAATAAGCTGGAGCTCTTTGATAGTCTTTTTGGGGAGACCTGTCAAAAGAACATTGCACCAGTCAACACTGCTGGGAATAAGTGAGAATTACTTTTTCCAGGTATCAGGTCCCTGAGTTTGAGGCTATTTTTTGAGATAAATATAATAAAAAAAACATAAAATTTTTTTACTGGTTTTTAATGTGGCTATTTAGAGTAAGATCTGTCAATATAAAGGCCTGTTAACACTGTTAACATTGGTCTACTTTGATATTTAGGTGGATTAATTTAACTAGTATAATAACAGTGCAACCTGCATAGATGTGGCTGTTTGCTAATATTATTTATTGCATAATGAAGTGAAGATTTATAACAGCTTGTCTAGTTGTTACATAATGTGTTTTTACATGATGTATTGTTCGAGGCTCTCCACAAACTGTTGGAACAAAGCTGGAAATGCTTTATTGAATGGATTGTATTAACATTTATCTTAATTGCAACACGGGACATACACAACCATGAAAATGACCTCCACAGTATGTTGACGTCTATATGTTTGACCATGGATTTAGTTAAAGTTCACTGATTAATGTAAAACATCTTCTTTGTTGTTTCGTAACAAAAATGCTGCATCACCTAACACCACTTTTTCATCTCTGAAGTGCGAGGGCCATTATCAGTATCACTACCAGGTGGAAATATCTAAAAGATGGGAACTATTCCATCAAGTTTGGCCTGAAAAATTGACGTCTGGTAGAAAGCATTTATTAAACTTCCTGTCAGGGAGTCTTACATCACTGAGCTGAGACAGCAGCTTGGCTCCGGCGACGTGAACGGGAAGGACAAGGAGACTGACAACTGACCAAAAGCCAAAAACCTGACTAATGCTTCAAGTGAATTCAAAGTCAAAGGGATACACACTTAGAAAACTAAATGGGAGATGCGCGTTGGAATAAATGTGCTACAATATACAAAAGTCATGCAACACTATGACCAGGTACATCACTAAACAAATCTGATGTTCAGTTGGAGGTCAAGAAGAATGCAGGTATTAACAAGTGTAGCATCAATTATACTCGTATAGTATTATTATTATTATTATTATTATTATTATT